>CAODLS010100355.1:0-29871 GCA_948243855.1 Flueggea neowawraea | reverse complement strand
TGATGTGCTATAACCAAATTGTGAACTTGACTAATCCAATGATTGGTTAAAAATATGAAAATGGATTATGTGAATAAATAATTATGGTTTTGATTTGAAGGAAGTTATATGTATGTATTGATATACATATGTAGCATTTGGTATACCAATGTATGTGATACCTAGCTATCGAGGTCGACGATAGCCATGTTACCCTGGCCCAGTACATGATTGGATTATGGATCAGTGGCATGACCCTGATCATTATAGGTGGGATAGTGGCATAGACCACACCATAAGTTTGTATGGTCCTATGATAAGTATATCAGGTTTTAAGAAAAACCTAATACTATGGGTAGTATTTTACCAATGTGCATGTGTATACTTTTGGTGTAAATGATTTCGAAATGTTTTCTCGAAAAACATACTATGTATATAGTGTATAAATATGTATACATATCATATACTGCATGTGCTAGTTTTCAAATAGTTTTCAAACCAGTCTTTGTGAGGCACAAATGAGGCAATCTGGAGTGTTGTCCCTCACTTACTGGGCTGACCCCCTTTGCCTCTCTGTGTTGTCTTGTTTCCATGATTACAGGTTGACTTTGATCCCAGCAACCTTTGGACACTCTCTGCCCAGTAGGACACGTATATTTTGGTTAGTAGCGCCTTATTGTCAGGCTACGTCTTTTGTAGTAGATGCCCCATTCCGAATGTTGTAGGGTTATGGGGTTTTGTATTTGATTTCGATATTATGTTTTACGATTAGATCATTTTGTATATTTATATATTATATTATATTTTGATATATATATATATATATGATATGTATGTTTTCCTCCAACAAATGTTTTAAATAAATGAATAAAAATAATTTTAATCTTTGAGGCTTGTATGAGAGGAGCCGGGCTTCTATAGACGGTTCACCTCATACGCCGGTCATGGTCCCGGGAACGGGTCGTAACAGGTTTGACCCTAATTCGGAGGATTTATGTCGACCTATCTCTAGGTTTGCATGCAACTCCTCTCAATTATGAATGCTCTATCATAAACAAAATCTCTCAATTGCACATGCACAAAACAATATTGGAATCGAAAGGCTAGCAACAATCAATTCAACAATACGCAATATAAATCATAATTGAGTCACAATCAATAAATCAATTGAATGAATAACATAATCCAACATCAAATAATCTACCTAGGGTTCATCACATCTAGGTACGCAATATAATTAGTTCATAACAATTGAGAGATAAGCAATAGAAACAAAGAGAAATCTAAAAAAAATAAGGAAAACTCATGATTGAATCCTCCAATTCTGGATGCCCAATGATGTTCTCCTTTGTTCCCACATCCTCTGGCCTCTAAAGATGTGAATTTGTGTCTCAATCAATGCCAAAACCCCCACTTAAATAGGCGATTTAGGGCGTCTGGAATAAGACACAGGCACGGGCACGGCCGTGCCTAAGCATCTCTCGTCCGTGTGCATCATTTAACCAACAAATCCGCACCTTACCATGGGACACGGACACGGTTTCTGTCCATGTCCAGTCCATCATGTCCGTGTAATAACATATCTGGTCGTGGATGTCCAGTTTTCTTCGGTTGCCCACTACACGGACACGACTTCATGTCCGTATCTTAACCTCCAATGACCGTGTGATTCAAGTCTTGTCCTTGTGTCTCGTTTGTTAAGTTCCAATGGGTTACACGGCTTCTCCCACGGCTGTGGACCACCAATTCCTGTCCGTGTGTGTCCAGTATTGCACGAATTTGCTTCCTCAAGTTTCCCACGGGCGTGTTTCATCATTCCAAGGCCGTGTCTCACTCGCAATGCCTCAAATATCATCGTTCAAGCCCCGTTTCAACTTGCTTTCCTTCATTTCGCCAAGACATCATCAATTAACCTAAAAAACACAATAGAAAGAGTAGAAGTACCAAAACTAATGACAAACACTCAATCTGTATTTAAAACAATATGAATATGTGTTCATCAATTAGTAGCACCAAATATTATATCATTAATATAAATTTGTACCAAAGTAAATCATCATTTTTATGCAGAGTAAACAAAGTATTATCAACTTTACCTCTATTGAAACCATTGTCCAACAATAATTGACTCAACACCTCATATCAAGCTTTATGAGCTTGCCTTAGTCAATATAGAGCCTTTTTGAGCTTGTACAAATGGTTTGGATGGTGAGAGTCAACAAATCCATATGCAGTAGTTCTAAAGGTCTAGTGATAGAAATTAAGTTTTTTCTTTGAAAGGATGATTTTGAATGCTTTCCTTTAACACATGCATCATATATCAAATGTTTTTCAAATATGAGTTTAGGCAGCCTTTTACTGTATCCTTTTTAAAAAAATTTAAATTATATGCATGCCAGAAGACAATATTAAAGGAAGTGGAATTTAACAGGTCAACCACATAAATATTTTTCAAAGACAAGCATCATTGTTCATAACAAAAAAGCAAGCCTCATTAAAGGAAGTGGAATCTAACAGGTCAACCAAATAAATATTGTTTTGCCTTAAACCGATAAATAAAAAATTTCTAGAAACATCATCAATAATGCATTTATTAGGCTCAAACACTACTTTGCAATCATTGTCACATGATTGACTAATGTTAAGAAGGTTATGCTTCAGGCCATCAACAAGAAACACATTGTCAATGGTAGGGTTAGGACACTTACCTATATTACATTCTCCAACAAGTTTACCTCTTGAATTATCAGTAAAGATCACATAGCCTCCATTTTTAAGATTGAGGTGAGAAAACATTGCTTTATCTCCTGTCATGTGGTGAGAGCAATCACTGTCCATGTACCACACATTCTTGTTTGCTCTTGCTCTCAAACACACTGACAATGACACATCAAGCTTTTGAGATTCGTACCCAAACCTTCCTGGGTCCTTGCAGGTTAGCTTTTACTAATTTGGGAGGAATTATTCCTTTTGGAACCCAAATCCTTTTTTTCCCAACATTCCTAGTCGATCTCAACTTGCAAGTGTGTGCTATGTGTCCATGGTTACCACAAAAAGTACATGCATTGTCAACTATGGTGCCTTGTTTTACAAAAACTGTTTTCGAAGATTTTCTAGCTATGAAGAAGTTATAACCTAAGCCATGTTTCGATAGAAATTGTCTTTGAGATCCAAATAGTTTCTCAAGGTTCTTTTTTCCATTTATAAGCTTGAAGGCAATGTTTGAAAACTTTTCAACCTTTTTATTTAAATGCAAGTTCTCTTCAATCAAAGTAAGTTTTTCCTTACTTAAAACATTCACCTTCAGACCTAGATCATTTGAAATTTTTCTTTAAATCGAGATACTTGACAACAATTTTATGAAATTCATCATGTAATTCATTGAAAGCACCATGCAATTCATCAAAGGAATAGTTTTTGATTACCTCATCATCACTAGCTTCATCCTCTATAGCCATCAAGCACAAATTTTCCATTTCTTCAGCTTCATCATCTTTTTCTGAGCTGGAATCACTGTCACTCCAAGTTGTCTTCGTTGTTTTCCTTTTTTGTTGGGAAACTTGGAAGTTTTCTTGAGAAATGGGCAATCTTGCTTCATATCCCTGGTTTGTTGCACTTGTAGCATATGATGGAATCTTTCTTTAAATCTTTCTTCCTTTCTTCTTTCCTTGATTTCTCTTTGCCCTTTTTCAAAAATCTTTTTCTCTTAGGAATTTTTGAACCTCCTAGCATACATTGCAATTTCGTCATCATCACTATCCTCCTCATCTTCCAATACACGTAATCATTGCCATCAAATAAATGAGCTCTATTAATTGACAAACCTTCATATCTAGAGGCATCTCCTATGGATGCCATTTTGGATCTTGACCTCAAGGTGGTTAAACCTCAAATTTGAGCACTCAAGCTCTAATCTCAATTGTAAGCCCAATGTGGCAATCCAAAATGGGGGCTGGTGAATTGGATTGTAATTAAGAATTTGAAAGATTTGTAAAAAAAATTTCAAAAATCTTTGGAAACCAAAAAGCACAATCCAAAATACAACTAATAAACTGAAATAATAAAAAGTAGAGATGAATGCATAGAAGAATTAAGCCTATATTTTATAGTGGTTTGATCCTCATTGACCTATGTCCACTCTTATAGCTCACTAAAGAATTTAAAATCCATTAATCAACTCTTCCCATGCGAATGAAGGGAAACCGTTACACCTCTTATTTTAATAGGCTTACAAGCAACCTTCTACACTTATTTTTACAAGATAAAATAAGGAAACATCAAAACACTATTGTTTTTAAGGAACCAAACAAGTAAACCTACATTACCTTCAAGCTTAGCACCAAAGCTTGATTACAGTGGATTCCTGAACTGAAACTAAGTTCACACACCAAATCAGATAGCTAATAGCAAGACAAAAGCTCAGACGGTAAGTGAAAATGAAAGCACAAGAAGAGAGAGAAAATTTAGAGTCAAACTGACAAGGCTTGAGCACTCTCACAAAGTTTAGTTGCCTTCTCTATATTTGGAAGCCTCTAATTATAGGTAGTCTCTGAAAACTAGATGTTGTAATTCCTAATGTAGCTATTGTGAGAGAAGAACAAAATGCAAACTTTAATGACATTAGCTCATACTATGTGGCTAGATCTTAGCTATGTGTGTAGTATGTTATGTCGTAACGATACTGCGTGACTTGTTCTTTTTCTATGTGCATTAATTAGGTTCCAGTAGCTACTGTTAGGAAATTTACGAATTGCTACGTGCTTTGCTTCAATTCTACGCGATTTGATCATACCTCTACGTGCTTTGATCATAGCTATTCAATCCTTCTATAAGCGTTGTCGTCTCCAAATATTGCATCTTTGATTCTTTATGTGACTATGTTAGGGAATATTCAAAGTTAAATTCCTAAGGAACATAAAACCTTTTTATTAGTTGTTGAGCTCAACCTAGTCTATGTGCTTAGCATCCCCTGCTACGTGCATAGATCGATTTCTTCCAAGGTTGCTCCTTTACTCTTCTACGCACCTTTTCTCGAGACATAACGTGGCATTGACTCTGTCTCGCAAGTATTCTTTTAGTTTTGAGCAAGACTATATCTACGTGCATTGTATTTCTTACAATGCGTAGTATGCTTGAGCTTTCAGTCCAAAAGATACTTCAATCTTACAATGTGTCTTGAACCAAGTACAAAGTGCACAACATAATCCAAAAGTGTTCTAGTCTCAGAGTGTGACGAGACTACATGCATTGCATCTGGTATAACGCTATTTGTACCTACTCTATGTTCCTTGTACTGCATTCTACGAGCATTGTGATTAATCTAGAAAATCTAAAATATCTTCAACTTGATCAATGGACGTAGATTCTTGTAGAATGTGCTTTGATCATTGTACTACGCACTTAGAGGGTATACAGCGTGCATAGCTTAACTATTTCGAATATTTTGTTAAAATCATCAAAACTTTGAAGAAGTTTTCATGTTGACCAAACTTGGTTCAATACCTTGAAAGAGGCTCATGCCACTACATATGTTTTCTTGGTACCCAAGCTTACTCTACAAGGGTAAAATAAGGAATCCTAAAGTGATTTTTAGATATTTTTTTTGAAATCCTTTAGGAATTTTGTTTTCTAATAGAATAAGGTTAAGAAAAGTGTCAAAACCCTAATTCTAGTAGTTATAGAAACCCATATGATTAACCAATAGAGGGAGCACCAAATTTGATTCTCTTTGGAAGAGAAGAACATAATTTCTATAGTGGGGGAGCTAGCATGACAGATGATCTCCTACTCCTTAGAGCTTGTGAGACAAGCTTATTGCCCGCGTGTGTGTGGATACATACAAAGTGGGCAACATTTGGAGCTCTTGATGAATCAATTTGAATTTGTTCATGGCTTCCCTTGAGTGCTTTTTTGACTCCTTCCATCATCTTCCTTGGAGAATTCAGTGTTTCACAATGAGGTAGACTTACCAAACACCTTTGAGTGTGCTATATCAATGATTGGATGGATCCTGGCATGGGTAACGTGGCTAAAACTTTTAAAATTGACGTTGTGATTGCTGTCACATGTCCCAACACTCCCAACCAAAAAATCCTTCTCAGTCTCTTATTGATGATGTGGCAACACATGATTCTACACTCGAGGCTAATTAAAATAATATTAAATAGAGTTTAGTTCTTTGTTGGAGGTTAGTTAGCATATTAAGAAACTAGTTGCATTGGTTCAAGTTGTTCAAATTGCATTAGTTCCTACCACGAGTTAGTTATTAGAAGTAGCGTATTGAGTACACTACATGTCTTGTATATATAGCCTTACTCTGTACTCATCCTCTCTAAATTAATGAAATCTACTAATTCTATGAATTTTGTGATTGATAAATAGGTGTCTGCTCATTCTACTAAAGAGGACGTGGTGGCTTATGAAGTTGTCTCAAGTTTCACTGTTGTGGATTTGCCATTTTCAACTTCAAGTGAAATGTAGCTAAAAAGGAAGTCCAAAAAAGTTAGGCTAGAAAAAAGTTTGCACACGGGTGATCTTGATGACCTTAAAAATCCATTACCGCATTTATGATCTTTAGGTGCGGATCTAGGCGGTGGCAATTGTAGGCAGCCAGGGGTACCCCTGTACCTCTCCACCTCTGCCCCACCCTAGGCTTGTCATCGTGCCACACCACTCCTCTTCCCTGCTCTTGGCCTTTTGCAATTCTGGGTTGCTTTAATTTAATTTATTGTTTTTAACCAGGGCGAAACGACTGGTTAAAAAAAATTAACAGCCCTATTGATCATTCACGAATGAAAAGCTGTTTAAAAAAGATTAAAAGTGTGTTTCTTCTTCTTCCAGATCCAGTTGATGTAGCCCTTGCCCTTCACTTCATTGTTCATTCTTGAATCTCTCTCTAACTCTCTCTAGTTCTCTTTGTCTGGTACAACTCCATTGTTCGTTCAAGTTCAAACAACTCTGGCCTTCTCCGCGACGCTCCACCCCTTATTCCTTCCTTCCGTCCATCCATCTACGGGTCTCCGTAGTTCACGCCACACTGCAAATGGTAAGTTTCTCGGTTACTCCTTTCAACTTTGAATTGTTCTTTTTTTTTCTCTTAATTTTTGTTAATTAGGGTGTTTGTTAATTGTTATTGTTAGGCGTTTGTTTATTGTTATTTTTAATTGTTAATTGTTATTCTTAGGTGTTTGTTAATTGTTATTCTTCTAATTTTTGTTAATTATGGTTTATGTTATTTGTTATTGTTAGGTGTTTGTTAATTGTTATTGTTAATTATTAAATGACAGCTTTGTGGCATTGATCGAGAATGAGATATTTGAAACTATTGACAATGAACCCATTTTGAATTTTTTTCAAAGTATGGATAGTCATAAAGATCAATGATCTCGCACTACAAATCCAAGAGTACCTTGATTTGTACTTATTTTTATATTTTAAACTTTTTTAATGTAGATTTTCGTACTCTATATACATTAGTGAACATTTTGTTGCAAAAATTTTTCATTTTAGTCAATCGAATTCCACCTATTGAATGTCATTCTTTGAACTTTCTATATTTTGAGCTTTCTATCAAGGTATTAGAATAGAAATTAGGGGCAACTTAGTTGAAACTCTTTGAACTTCTATCTTTTGAGTTTTGAGGAAATTACACTATATGTAACATTTAAATTTCATATTTTGAATAATGTAACCATAATGTTTTTTTGTAATATCTCGCTCTTTTCGATAAGGTTTTTGTGTATCTCTAATTTGATCTTGAGCTTTTGGGTGATAATTTGTTGCTTTTGGTGTTTCAAGAAGTGTTAAATCGAGTTAGTAAAGTGGAAAACTCGAGTTATGTGGGAGTTGAATTACTTGAGTTAGTGTTGGATGTAACTCGAGTTATTTGGGGTATGGTTTACTTGAGTAAGCCTATGGATAACTCAAGTAAGCCATGAACCCAGAACGATTTGGAAAAAAGGATAACTAGAGTAAGCAGGTATGTAAGTCGAGTTAGAGCACGTTCATACATAAATTCGATAATTATCCCTACCCGACTCATTTGAATCTCACTCAATTCTCTCATTCTAAAACACTCCAAGCCCATCTAGATTTCATTTTTGTCGCTTCACCTTGGTTCTACAACATCTCTGAGGTAAGATTACACTTTCAAACCTTGCATTTCCTCATTTCTTCATTCTCTTTGCAAGATTGTGCATGTTGGGTTTTTCAATAAATGCTCATATATTTAAATGTATGCTGTCTCAGTTGGAATGGTTGTTTGGGATTGTCAGATTGTGCTATTGGAAGTCTAGAAACACCTAGAGATGGCTTTAAATCATAAGAATGGAGAATGATTATAAATGGGTTAGATCAATTCGGTTTGGGTGAATTCGAGTTGTTTTGATGGATTGGACCTTAGATTCGTGTTCAAAAGGTTGATTAGAGTCAATGTGGGTGATTGGTTGCAAATTTTATCTGCAAAATCAAGATTTGTCAAGTTTTGCGAATTCTAGGAAGGTGACTTACTCGAGTAAGCCATTTGACTAACTTGAGTAAGCCAAAGCATGGATAACTAGAGTTGGGCTTTTCTCTAACTCGAGTAATCCAGGGCATGGATAATTCCAGTAGAGCTTCCCTCTTACTTAAGTAAACCATGGTTCTGAGAGACCAAAGATGTAATTTTCGTATTTTGCAATAATGGAGAGTTAGAGGTCTAATTTGGGGATTTTGACTTCTTGGAGGACTTATTTATAATTTTGAGAACTTTGAGGACTAGTTTGTAATTTTATGAGGTCGCACGAATTAAGATTTAATTTTGCAAAAGTCAGGGACCAAATCATAATTTTACGTATATTACTATTTTTGGGTTGATAACGTTAGATCTCTGACCGAAATGGGTTTTCGGGTGATGTTTGAGAGTCTGAGTCTACATTTGCATGTGCACACATTTTGGTACATCCACAGTACCAGTATCGCATTTGCCTTGTTCCTAATATTTTTTTGTTTCTGATGACTTTGTTTTAGATTCTTGTCTGTGCCAGCGAAATCAGCCGATAGATAGTGCTGCCTGACTGCTATAGCTTGGACATTCAGACGAGTGAATGACAGCTTCAAACACATAGAATGTGTCTAAAAAATGTATATGTTTTTGTTGTGATTGACACATACTCTGAAATTGGACTAATCCGAGGATTGGCTAAATTAATAATATGATTATGTGACTTAATAATCAGTATTTGTTTTTGAAATTCAGTATATAGTACATACATCTCCTTTGTTTTTTATTCTAGATTGTATGCTTTGTTTCTGTATATAATATTATTATGTTTTTTGTTTTTGATATGGGACACTTATGCTACGAGTTACATAGCCTTTGGTATACTAATGCATTGATGAAGCCCCAGCTGACAGGGAGTGTTGGTAGCCATGCTATCTTGGCTCGACGCATAATTTGATTTGGATTAGTGGTGTAGACCACATTTATCATATGTTTGGGTTGTGGCGAAGACCACACCTATTATATCTTTATTTTTGGTCCCATATTGCCAGTATATGATGACTATGTTTTCGGATATTGTAACTACTATCACAAATGTTTTCATACGTTCAGTTTGCTTTGTCTATAAATGTTTTTGAAATGTTTTCTAATACATTACTACCTATGTAGCTTGTGTGTGTATGTGTGTGTGTGTACATGCATGTGGTATTTTCGAACTGTTAACCAGTCTTTATGAAGCACGTATGAGACGTTCTGGAGTGTCATTCCTCATTAGGTTCTTACCCCATTTCTTTTTCTTTGTTTATTTCTATCCCTGTTTATAGGTTGAAATTTGGATCAGCAACAGTTCGGCATCTCCGCTCAGTGAGACGTTTGTATTTTGGTTAGTGACACCCTTTGGTCGGGCTTCTTCTTTTGTTTTAAAGCTCTGCACCGAGATGTTGTTGGATTACTAGGATTTCCATTTTGTATTTTGGTCACTCTGATTACATTATATTTTTACTTTGTATTTAATTTCACTCATATTACATTTTGATATACTTACATACGTTTTGATATTTTTATATAGGCATGTGTTTTGATATCAATCGTTTGAATGAAAATGTTTAAATAACCAAATGGGTAGTGTTTTTGATTCTCTGAGGCTTGTGTCAGATGGGCTGAGCTCCCATAAACGGTCCTCCTTGCATGTCGGTTAGGGCCTGAAAACGAGTAGTGACATTTTTATTCCCATGAATATAAGCATGTACCTATTTTTCCAAAAAAATAGAAACATGGTAAAACTATTCTAAAAAATATCATTTTTTTTCTTTCATCTCCCTCTCTATTGTGTTCCTTCATTGGTATCAGACTCTCTCTCTCTCTCTCTATCTCTCTTCTTATTTCATTTCTCTCTCCTTAGCCTCAATCTTAGTCTCTCAGACTCTCAGCTCTCTCTTTATTCGAAACAATTCACTTATCTTGCATGTAATTTTTTGAATATTATCATTATTTTTAATAAATTAAGATAATCGTAAAATTTTAAAATAATGAAACCAAAAATGCACAAAATATGGATAAATTGTTAGAATTTTAATCATAGATTCCAGTTTTATTTTGTAAATGGGCTAACAATCTTATAATAGGATGAACATATGATTGCAAATATATGATCTTGTTGAGCTTAAAGTTGAAAATTTCAAATCAATGGCATCACACAGTTTTGCTAAGAAAATTGCTCTATAAGGAAAGACTAAACCTTTCATTGCTTTCATTCAAGAGGGACTTGAGAGTGTAGATGAGTTAAAACATTTGAAGAAGGTTATGCTTGATCTTTTAAAAGGACAGGTACACACAAATTTAGTAAATGTATCATCCTTTTTTTTTGGTTTCAATCGAGAGAGAGTAAGAGAGAGGCAGTCATGGCATTACATATGTGCACACCTAGTTAAATGCATTTGTAAGCATTATATACACTTGTGTAGACATTTGTGTACATTTTGTACACATTTTGTCCTCCAATATGTATACTTTTTTTCTTGGCATAATAATTAAAAAATGTTATTTTAGTAAAAAATTATATTGTTTCTCGTTTTTTTATAAAAACACATGTTTATGTTAATTTTGGTTTCCTAGTCCAATCAGTATGTATATACATTGTCATTCAATTTATCATTTAATAAAGAGACATTTTATTTCATATCTATGAAATACTATATAATATGGTTTATGAAGATAAAACTTTTGTAAATAGTTTATTCTTCCTTACGTCGTCAAGTTTGGTTTGATAGTAAAACCCTAAGGTAAAAAGAATACCATTCTAAATGTCTCTAATCAATTGTTATCATGGGAATGATAATGAATTAAGGTTAGTATGTTACTAAGTAGATAATCACGTTTTACTGATTATGGATGCGAGACATCACTTAGAACATAGATATGTGTTAGAGAACATGTATTGGACTGGCCCGCTATAAAAACATTTCATGGATTGATGTCACAAGTAGCTTTCGTATAGTGATGATATTTAAGTCATCTGATTGAAACTCATCATCGACTCCTATATGAGGAATCACACATTTGAATGTAGTCAAACGTTATCCATAATAGGGTAAGTATAAAGACTATGATTAGGTGTGCCATGAATCTTGTAGAGGACTGATAGTTAGAGTGACGAATTAGTTCCTCTTATGAAGAGTGATATCTCTAGGCCACTTGATGAGTAGGATTGATCAAATGTATGCATACTCAAATGAATTGATAAAGACGTTATCAATGTCATTTCTTATATCAATCTACTTGGGATCAAGAAAAACATTAAGCATTATAAGATTGACATTTATCCATACCTTATGCTAAAGGGACTAAATATCAAACAGTGAAAGGTTAACTCAAATCACCGACTCCACTTGATTTTGGGTTGTCATAATATATTTCTAGATACTGCTTATAGACATTGGGCCCATATTTTGGGACAAGCCCCATTGCCAATTTCGAGTGGGCCTATTGAGTCACACAGTAGAACGAATTGAATTGGCTTGCAAATATTTTCTCTTGTATTAATTGAATTATTAAGATAATTAATTTGATTAATTAATAATAATTCAGGGTTTATAATTTATGTCTTAAATAAGATATAAGATATTATCCATTAATGTAATGGGCTTTTAATATAAATTACTTCTTATTAAGTTAAACATGTTTTGGGCATATTATTATGAGTGACATAAATTCGGCCAATGTGTATTAATAAGATAGTGATTTATCTAATGATAATGTATCAAGTAATTAAAAGCCCAATAACATTAATAAACCCACTAAGAAATTTGGCACATTAAATTGACTAGGTCAAAGTTTGATTAAATCTTATTAAGCTAGTGCATGTTAATTAGGATACCTAATTAAATAAGGAGTCCTTATTCTTATAAAAAATAAAGAGAAAACCTAGTGCAATAAAACTTTTCAAGTGCATATAAAAGGATGAAGCACGCCATTGTCATCTTTTTATGGCTTGGTCGAATTTGTTAGTGCCAAAAAGAGAGAAAAATTTTGTGAGACTAGAATAGAGATTTTAGGTGCTAGTACACAATGTCGATTCAAGCAAGTTCATTTGTGTAGATTTCTTTAAACACATGCAAAGGCAACGTGAGGAAAAGGATATCCGACTCTTGAATACTAAAAACAATACCAACATTCCATTCAGTCATATGCTCTAGCACCAAATTTTAAGATAAAATACGCTAACCTTAATCGTGTATGTTGATGCGCATGAATGCTTTGTGGAATTTTGGGTTTAAAATTTTGTTTTTGCATTGTCATATATGCTTATGAATGTCATAAATTTAGTCACGAATTCCAACAGTTTAATATTGTCCACAATTGTATATATTTTGTACACGATTGTCCATGTTTTGTATGTCTTTTGGGAAACTTCTTCTATCTCGATATGTTATGTTTTTCTCACGTAATTCCAGAAAATCTTATTTTTTTCTATATTAGTTTTGACTTTGGTAACATTTTTGATAAATGATTTCAGAGGGTGGAATTTGTCTGAATTGGTTTTTACTTATAAAAGAAAAGACTTTTAACTTGCGAAGTCTTTGGAAGGATAACTGGGAATCTTAGCGGAACAAAACATGACCATCTAAACCATACAAAAAAATTCCAAAATAAAAAGAGGATTCTCGGCATATTCAGATTATGGCATAAATAAAAATCCAAAAAAAAAATCATGCCATTTTTGTATGATTAAACTTTATATTCTTATCTGGAGAGGAGAAATTTTTGGCTTGCAGTGTTGGAATCCGTAACACATACATGCAGAACAAATAAAAATTTTTGTCAACAAATTCCACTAAAAATCCAAGCAATTCGATAAAATCGACTAAGGAATATGTGTTTACCACACAAATTTGGATCAGTGATGAATATATATGCTGCTGGAATTGAGTCACAAACACTGCAGGATGTGAATGTCCTCTACTGGTATCTACACGAATGAACTGCAAAGATGTGCTAGCATCAAATTTTGACTCTAAAAAATACCTTGCTATTTTTCTCCCTTTCTTTTAGTGAGGTGTACGGCCAGAAGTTTGCTAGGGTTTCATAATAAGCCTACTTATAGACTTATGTAAACCCTACTTCTAGTCTTACTAGAAGTCCCAATTCTTGTCTTACAAGAACACTCTTATTCCTTGTCTAACAAGGACTAACCACTTAGTTATTTATTTATTTATTAATAAATAAATTCAGCCCCATTTTATTGCATAAACAAAATATAAATTTGGCCCTCATGTATTTATGTCATTAATAAATACTAATTGGCTTGTTGACCAAGTCAAATTCTCTCTTTGTTGACTAAGTCAAATAAACTCTTTCCTTTGTTGATTATGTTACGACCCATTCTCGGGACCATGACCGGCGTACGAGGTGGACCGTCCATGGAAGCCCGGCTCATCCCGCACAAGCCTTCCAGAGATTCAAAAATTCTACCCATCATTTAATTTCCAAAACATTTATCAGAAAACATTTTTATAATTAAAAACAATTTATATATAACTCAATATATAAATATAAACCAATTGTATACAAACCATATACTCTAGTGAAATCAAATACAACAAATATATCAGAGTATACATACAACCCCAACACCCCACAGTAATCTGGTACGAAGCTCTACAAAATAAAGAAGCCCGAACAATAGGCATCACTAACCAAAATGCCTCCTCACGGGTGTCCAAGATGCGGAATGACGCCGAAGCCAAAATATGTGCACCTGGAAGATATAATTATCCACAACATAAAATAAAATGGGGGTGAATCCCAATGATGAATAACACTCCAGAGCACCTCATACGTGCCTCATAGAGTCTGTTTTGAAAATAGTTCGCAAATACCACAAGCAGTATTCATAGTATAAGGAACTAAACATGCATGATATAGACTCTGCCATCTATCACGAATCTATGGATCAACCATAACGATGGGGACTCGCCTCCACCATAACAAATCATATGCCTGATCGGGGCAACATGGCTACTGACAACCCTGGTAGCTGTGTTTTATCAGTCATTGGTATAGCAAATGCTACATACCTAGTATCACAAGTGTCCCTACATCGAAAACCAAAACGTAATATCGTATAGTACAAAATCATATCATGCAATCCAGCACTTTAAATCATACCATCGATATATAATACATATATACCATTTCAAATACAGATTCGATTATTTCACAAATAACCATTTTTATCTCAACCAATCCTTTAGATTAGTCATTTTCGGATACATATATCCAACATACCAAAAATAAGTAAATAGAGTTCGAGACACAGCCAATGTGTCTGAAGCTGCTTCTCACTCACCTGGCAATCCAAGCCAAAGCACCAGTCAAGTCCCAATCGTCGGTGACTGCTCTCGCTAGCAAGGATAAGAAGTTGTGCAAATAGCACATCACAAATATCACAATGCGGTACTGTGGCGAATACCCAAATACATGATATGAAATGCAAACTCTTAAAGTCGTCTAAACAAACGAAAGTGAATCCATCACTTTCAAGCCAAGATCATGCTCCATTCGATCCCCAACGGAACCAAGCATATCTCATTAACTCAAATCAATCTCTTGAACATGGATTCGTTCTCCAAATCCACAAACAAAGTCAAAATCTTTCTAGATCCTAACTATAAATCTCGGACTTCCAAGACCCATGTCAAATAACTAGTCAAATCTCTTAACCCAACTCAAATATGTAAAGTTATAACTCATATCTATCAAGATACATCAGAAACAACACTATATTTGACAAGAAATTTAGTAAAACACGTAACCCTAGTTGTAGAGAAACCCATTTGTTTCAAACACCAAATCCTACAAAACCGATGCTTGATCTTCAACCTACTGATCTCAAACAACCATAATCTAACTCTCTTTAACTCGCATTCCATCAGAAATGGAAAGATCCGAACCAAAACCCAATTTCGGTCGAAACCTTAGAATGCCCAAAATGCAACACAAATCAAAGAAAAGAAGAGATTAATGGAAGATTCTTACCTCTAGATCCGTTGTAGAAGCAAGGAGAAACAAACAAAATCACAGAGAAGAAAATAAGACAGTGCTCTGATGGTTGAGACAAGTTGTGACCGAAGAAGTGGTGAGTAGGGGTATTTATAGACTCATGGACTGACCTGTCGCTTTTCACGCACAGTCGCCCAGAAAGACACGTCTACGTGCACAACAGGGGTTCTATGTACGTAGCACTGTGCTCTACGTGGGTAGCATCCCACACAACATACGTAGACGGCAGATCTGAAGCCCTTCATTCAGATCTATAATCTATGTGCGTTCCACCCTCTGCTGTGTGCGTAAAAGGCCTCAGCGTGCTCACAGGTCGGACCCAAAGGATGAACAACGTGCACAACAACCCATACTACGCACACAGACCAAGCTAGACTTCGTACTAAGCACATAGATGACCTCCAACGTGCACAACACACGCGGCACAACCTTCAAACTCAAAGGTCAACATCCCAACTCAAAATCACCTCGGAATACCACTAGATTCCGGCTAAAATAAGCGGGATATTACAGATTAAGTCAAACAAAGTACTTTGATTAGGTCAAACAAATTTTAATTTATTTTATAGCTATTTTATAAACAAATTATTTCGCATAAAATTATAGCAAGATAAATATATCACAGCTCGTTCTAATGTGTGACCCTTTAAATTCACTCAATATTGGCAGTAAGTCCAAATAATTATTTAGGCCCACAAGTCATAAGTGGGTTCTAGCAAGACATTATAACTATCCACTATGAGTTAATTTGATGACTCGACAAAACCTACTACACAGTTCGATATTTAATCCTTTTGTCGCACAATATCTCGATTAAGCATAAAGCATGGATCACATCATCTTTATGAAGCTTAATCAAACATTTCTTGATACCTAAGTAGACTCACTAAAACAAATGATATTGATAAGTCTATCAATCTCATTCGACCACGGCCATGCATTTTATCAGTCCTACTTATCAAGTAGTCAAGAGATATCTCACTCAAATACGAACATGACAAATTCCTTCACTGTCACTCATATTCCTCCATATGATTTACCATATGTTCAATTATAACTTGTATTACCATCCTGTTATGGATAATGTTGAGCTATATCGAAATATAAAGATTCTCATGTAGGAATCCATGGTGATTTCAGGTCGAATGACTCAAATATCACTACTGTGGTAAGAAATACTGATGACATATTCCATGTAGTATTTCTCATAGCTGGTCAGTCCGATATCATGTTCCCAACATATATCTATGTTTTGAGTAACATCTCATGTTTATGACCAGTAAAACATGAATCTCTCATAATGCATACTAGTCTTAACTCATTATCATTTCCATAATAATGAACGACTAGTAACTATTTAAAATAGTATTCTTTTATTTTAAGGTTTTACTATCAATTCACATACTTGATGACATAAGATAAAATCAACTATTCATGGATATTTTTATCAAGTTACTACATTACCAAATAACATGATAACATATAAATATTTATGCCAAAATAAAATGCCTCATAATTATTAAATAATAATGACAATGTACATGTAATTTGGTTAGGACATTACACTAACATGCAGAGAGGTGAAACATTAATATGGGCGTTGCCATCATCGCGCGAGTGGGTATCGGCCTAGGGTGTTGTCATTTGAGAATCTGATTCGTCAAACCGCGACGATGGCAACGTCCACGTTAATCTTTTACCTCTCTGCACTTGTGTCTTCTAGCCAAAACTTTATCCTCTTCAGATAAGAATATAAAGTTTAATCATAAAAAAGTGGCATGATCTATTTTTTTTGGATTTTTATTTATGCCATTATCTGAATATGCCTGGAATCCTCCTTTTATTTTGGATTTTTTGTTAGGTTAGATGTTCATGTTTTGTTCCGCTAAGATTCCCAGTTCTCCTTCCAATTTTTTTTTTATGCATTTTTTTTTTATGCCACCCTCGGAAATCATTTATCAGAAATGTCACCAAAGTAGAAACTAATATCAAAAACACCATTTTTTTTGGAGATGCGCAAGAAAACCACAACATATCTTGAGAGAAGAAATTTTCCAAATGACATACAAAGCGTGGAAAATCATGTACAAAATATACACAGTCGTGGACAACACTAAAAATGTTGTTTTTATAAAAAAAATGTGAAAAATAATCTATTTTTTTCACTAAAATAACATTTGTTATTTCCACTGTCGAAAACAAAGGTATACATATTGGAGGAGAAATGGTGTACAAAATGTACACAAATTTCTACACAAGTGTACATAATATTTACAAATGCATTTAATTAGGTGTCCATAGGTTTAACTCCATCATTGCCTCTCTCTCGACTGAAACCAAAAATAAATCAAAAGGAAAATGGACTGAGATTTCCCCAGTTCAAAATCGTAAACCCATTAACAATAATTCAAATACCAATAACTACTCTCAAAGATTAAGGACTCAATACATTTACTAAGTTTGTGGGTACCTCTCCTTCTAAAAGATCAAGCAAAACCTTCTTTAAATGTTATAACTCATGTACACACTCAAATCCCTCTCCAACGAAAGTAATGAAAGGTTTAGTCTTTGCTTGTAGAACAATTTTCTTATCAAAACTGTGTGATGCCATTGATTTGAAATTTTCAACTTTAAGCTCAACAAGATCATAAATTTGCAATCATACGTTCATCCTATTATAAGACTGTTAGGCCATTTACACGTTTGAAACACAATTAATACATTAACATTTGACACATTAAGGTTGCATAATTTGAGGTCAACATTGCAAATTTATGATTAGTTCAGATTGCTAACAATGCGTGTGCTATCACTCCAAAGTTCAGTGTTAGAGCCCTTGTAAAAAAAAAAAGAACCCCTCTCATCCACAATTTCCGGGAGGATAACTTCAAAGTAACAGATATGCATTAATTTCAGTATTTTGGTACATGAGGCGATGACAGCCATGAAGGCGACTCGACATTTCTTCCGCTGTGTCTTTGCCACGTTTACGGTTATTAGCAGCAAGCGCCAACTTCTCAAGAGAAGTTGATGAGAATCTCTAATAACAACGCCATGGCCAATATCTAATCTTGCTTTGATTGCTTTTGGCTCTTCATTGTGTTTGCCAGCCAAGAATTTATCCTTTTCTGATAAGATTAAATTAAATATTCTGAGGAGATAAGATCTTTCTTGGTTACATGAAAGACAAAATATAGATATAGACATTTAGTTTTAATGCTAGGTGCAAAGTTTTTGTAATGGTCCCAAAAGAATGTGCCTGTGTAGAAAATAATTGAGATTAAATTTATATTATGGGTTTAGAAAGTTTAAATCCAATTTTTTGACTTCATATTTCAAATGGGCAATCCAAGTTTAAAACCTTTACTACTGAAGTTATTTTTGTTGGACTACAAAATTATGACACCGACGGGGGAAAAAATCATGCTAAGAAAAAATGATCACACTTGCCACTTACTAAAAAATGTATCCCAGGTTCTATATAGGTTAATCTTGACCTGAACAAAATTCGTATATGAGACATGGGTTAAGGCCTATTAAATTCACTTGAGCTGGTATGCAAACTAGGCTCACTACAGGTTTAGATTGGGTCAAAGACTCAAAGAATCTTAAAATAAAAGAGTTACTCCTCATTGATATGAGAGAATATTATCTTTTACTGCAAATACATGCTCTCACTTCTTGCCAAGATACGTCTTACTACCTTTAAAAGTATATTGGAACTCTGTCTGATTACTATCTTGAGCATTGGGGTGTTGTCGGGTGACGAGCTTCCTGACCTCTAACTTCTTTTGTTTTGCTGGATTTGAGAAGGCAAGATTGCATTTAAGACCTTTCATTTTTTAATTCACCAATTTCAAAACCTTTGTTGATATGAGACAACAACAATTGACGCTATCTGTGGTAACTACAACGAAAAGCCTTGTTTAGCGTTGTTTAAGAAGAAGTTAGTGTCAGAGTTTATCGACATCCATCATGGTGAGAACACCATCCCATCAAGTCGATCACCCTGAAGAGGAGGCAAGAGGAGCTGGAGTTAGAGCCTCTAGAGTTGTCGTCCCTACCATTCCTCTCACTGATTATAAGGCTTTGAAAAGGCAAAATGAAGAAAATCAAAGGGTGGTTAGAGAGCTGGCGACACTATTTCAGCAATTCTTCCTCAAGTTGTCCTTCTCTCACTTTGCGTGCTTATGGTCGAAAGAGAGAGGCAACAGAGAGACAAGACAATCAACAAAAGTGTCACGACCCGTAGCGAGCTCGTGACCGACGTACGAGGTGAACCGTCTATGGGAGTCCGACCATCTCGCACAAGCTTCATGGTTCATAACTTACTACCCAAATTCAATTGATTAAAATATTTATTTAATCAAAACATTTATTATTTAAAATATACGATAAAATAAGCATATATCATATATGAAATATTCAAAACATATATATGAATATCGTAATAAATCAAAATACATCAAAGTATAAAGGTCACCCAATAACACGACAATATCCCGGTGTAGAGCTCTAACATCATAAACATAAGAGTCCAATCGAAAGGGCGTCACTAACCAAATGACACCTCACTGGTATCCAAAATGCGAAAATATCGTCGTAGTCAAAAAGAGTCAACCTGCGGAACAAAACCAACAGTAGACATAGAAAGAAAATGGGGTTAGGGCCCAGTGAGGGAAAAACTTCAGACTGCCTCATACGTGCCTCACAAAGACTGTTTTGAAAACAGTTTAAAATACCACATGCAGGTGTAGACGTATACATATACATGCTATAAGTAATAGCTTTTCGAAAGTCATTTCAAAATCATTCCCAAGCAAAGCATCTAGCAAGCATGGAAACATACTTAATAATCATTTCGATTCTTAACACATGGTTTCATAGTGAAAACATATAGCTTTGATAAGGATCATAATCATGGGTGTGCTCGTGGCACCATATAACATGGGTGTGCCCATGGCACCATATAACATGGGTGATATAGACTTGGCCACCATCATAACAATTCACATGTTGGATCAGAACACGTGGCTACTGGCATCCCTGGTAGCTGGGATTTCATAATACATATATCGTTGGTATACCAAAGGCTACTTTGACCCCGTAGCATAGGTGTCATGTATCATAAAAACAAAATCATAATATTTCATAGCATAAATCGTAGACATGTATTTTATCATTTGAAATCATAAGAAAGATATATAATACATATATATCCATTTCACAAAACACAGGGTTGATTATAAAAATTACATAATCATTTTATTCATTTAACCAATCATTCGATTAGTCCATTTTCATAATCATGTTCAGCATATCATAAAACATAATAGGAGTTTTAAGACACAGCTTATGTGTCTGAAGCTGTTATCCACTCACCTGAATGTCCAAGCTGGATCACCAGTCAAGCCCCACTGGTCGGTGACTAGCCTCGCTGGCACAGACAAGAAGCTGAACATGGACATACATAACATGAATCAAAATGTGGTACTGTGGTCATACTATATACATGATATGCAAATGCAATGCAAACCCTCATAACCACTGAAAACATATACAGGACGTGATTCCATCATTATCGATCATAAATCCATAATCTTACAGTTTGGTCCCCGACCACTGTAAAATTATGCCTTAGTCCCTGAGACTTGGCAAATCTCCATATAGTTCTTAAAGTATCCTTAAACTACCAATAGGTCCTACATAAGTTAGAATTCTTAAATTCATCCCTGAACCCTCAGAAATTACTCTTTAATTCTTAACTTGTAAAATTACAAGTTAGTCTTCATAAATTCTAGAATTTACAAATCTATACCTTAACTTTCCAAAATTACATTTCTAGAGCTCAAGTTTCTAAAATTACAAATCTAGCTTCAACTTTTTCAGAAATTTGAAAAATGCCGAAACCTAAAGTTTTATTCTCAAAAATACGAACTTTCGATTTGGTCACTACCCAATGTTTCCAATCATCCACATTGCTCCTAAACACGTTCATAAACATTAATCAATCATCAATTCCATCAAACAAACTCCAAATCGTTCCAAAAATCATCAAAACCGAACCTAACCCTAGCCAACACAATAACTCATCAAATTTGTAGATTCAAGGCTTGAAACATGTTCCTTTAACCTCAATGAACTGTAATCTAACAATCCTTAGCATCCATTAACTCAGAATCATCCAAAAATCCGAACCCTAGACCCATTTGGTCAATACGAATTTGATTTTTGCAGCTTACGTATGTTTCACACATTCTTATGTACATTTATCATAGTTCTTCATGATTCACGTACATTGCATAATACTTCACGTACGTGTTTGTCACTCTTACGTACATAATAGTTTCCTTACGTACGTTAGACACTACTTTCAACATTCTAGTGGCTTCTGCTTGTCTTCACGCCTTCTCTAACGTACGTGACTCTTTCTTGATATACGTGAGGTCTTTGTTACGTACGTTAAAATTACACTGACGTACTTTAACTGCATCAGAGTCTTTGTTTAACAATTACAAGCTTTCCAGTGTGTTTTTCTTCAACTCAAATATTTTGCACATCTTCAAAACACTAAAGGAACTTAATGTTGATCACCCTTGATCCAACAATCTCCCCCTTTTTGATGATGTCAAAACTTTGAAGAATTTAAGCACTTACTTCAAGCCAACAAATTTGATCAAGGATTTCATCATTGTCAAGAGGTTAGGATCATGCAAAGTCTGATCATACTTTTAAAAAGTTTTCACTCCCCCTATCAAAAACAGGTTATGCAAATTTTCAAAATTTTCTTTTATCCCCCTCTTTCAAAGCAATTTGCATATTGTTTGAAATATTTTGAAAATATCATTTGTCCCCCTATTAAAAAAGATCGGTGCATAATTTACAAAACTTATTTTCCCCCCTATTTAAAAAAACAATATCAATAAAAATGAGAAGAGTTGAAAAGATAATATCAAATTTGACATCTCCAATAATGTAAGATCTCTACTTCAAGGATGTTAAGCCTTCTAAAACGGAGACTTGCTCTAATACCACTTTTTGGAGAATTTTTTCGTAGATGCCTTGGTTGAGTTAGAAGAGCGGAAGCGAGTTGAAGTGAAGAGACAAAAACAACACTGCAATTTATAGTGGTTCGACCAATCATGCATGCGTCCACTACTTAAGTCTCACTTAGGATTTTCACTATCTTGAAAATTGATTCCAGCTCAATCCAACAGAACCTTACACCAAGGTTGATTGCGGCTCATACCTCTAAAGCCAGCAAAGTTGATCGCAGCTAACACCTCTAACGCCAACAAGGTTGATTACAACTCATAATTCTAAAGCATAACTCTCAAGGTTGATTTTGGCTCATACCTCTAAAGCCATTTCAATGTTGTTTTCTTAGGTTCATAACAAACATTGCCCACTCTCAAAGTGTTTACAAAGGATTACAATGAAAAAGCCATATGCTAGAGTTGAGTGTATGACAACTTGATGCTCTTGATTTTGGCTATAGCTTGATCTTTGGTATTTTGGAGTGAGGGGAATGGAGGAAATGTTTGATTCACGTTTGCATATGATCATCCCATCTTTCTCTACCCTTTCTTGATATGTTTATACCATTTTCAGGCCATATGTTATTCTGTTGAAGTACATTTAATATTGTTTCTACTGTCTAGATGCTTCTTAACGTACATTATGATATTCTTACGTATATTAATCATCGTTTTCTCCAGTTAACATATGTTAATCTTGATCTGGAATGATATAGTAGCTTATATTCCCATTCAGTGCCACTTTTACGTATGTTATAACTTGCTAACATACATTATGGCATCTTAATGTACGTTAACCATGGGCATGGTGTATGTTAACTAACTTCCAGGACTTGTTACGTAAGTTAAGTGTGGATACGACGTACGTTAACTGACTTCCAGCGGCTTGTTTCGCAATTTCGAGCTTTCCAACATGTTTAACTTCAATTCTTGGCTTTCATCAAAACATAGAAGGATTGTAATGTTAATTACACATAATCCAACAAACAAAGATAGGCAAAAACTTTTAGATTTCACTCATCAGAAGTAAACAGATGGGGATAGTCAATGGAAAAACACTTGGACATCAATCTAGAACATTAATTATATATGTTTAATTGTGCATTGGATTGATAGTGAGTCAAAATTACATAAGATGATAATTAATGTGATTCAAGTTGCTAATCATAAGGGGAAAGTCGTTTTCCAATGTACTGAGTCTTGCATGTCATCTTGGGGGATAGATAGAATCTTAACTATAACAATCAATAACGCCAATGATTTAGCAATTTCAGACATCAAAAAAATTAGTAATATGTCATAAACAGTTTTGGAAAATGAACATTTTCATGTTAGATGTTATGCACACATATTGAATTTAGTGGTCCAAGATTTATTAAAAGAACTTAATGAGAGTGTCATAAAGATAAGAAATGTAGTGAGATACGTAAGGTCCCATTAGGCTTCTTGCATTCAAGCAATGTGTTGAGAAAGAAAAAATAGAAGCAAAGTCTAGTTTGTCTCTTGATGTGGAAACAAGATGGAATTTCACTTATTTAATGTTAGAAGTTGTTGAAAAATATGAAAAAGCCTTTGAGAGTGTCACGACCTATTTTCAAGCCATGACTGACGTACGAGGCAAATCATTTATGGGAGCCCGACCTGTCTCGTACAAGCCTCAGAGATACAAACATCCTACCCAACTTATCCAAACATTTATTTAAAACATTTATAAATATGAACATTTATAAGTAAAAGAAAACCATAAATATATATATACATAGGTATATACATGATAGAAAAATAATATTAGTAAAAGTATAAAACTGTCCCAAAAATACAAAACGTGTAGCCTAGTATCCCAACAGTAGCCCGATGTGGAGCTTTACGACTCAACAAAATAGAACTCGAGCGAAGGGCACTCACTAAAGTTAAGAAGTGTCTCACTAGGATCAAGGTACCTCACTAGGATCGAGGTACCGAACAGATGCTGAGCGTCCAAAATATCACATAAAAAAGACGTTTAACATAGGCAACAAAAGAAAAGGGGGTAAGAATCCCTAGTGAAGAAATGACACTCCAGATCGGCTACAAGCCTCACGAAGACTTTTTTAAAAACCGTTTAAAAATACCGCACACGAATATACGTAGATATCATATAGTATACACACTACATACATAATATATTTTCTGAAATTCGTTTTGCAAAAAGCTCTTGCATCCTAATCATATAACATGCATTCAAACAATATTTAAAGTACATAAATGTATATTTATTGATTCATAGTACGAGACCAATTCTATTTTCACAATAGCAGTGTGGACTCTGCCACCTGACTGCTTAAAGTGTATATCTGACCGGATACACGGTCACCCAATTATTCCGGTAACTAGGGCCTTAACAAAGCATTAGTATACCAAATGCTACGTAACTCGTAGCTAGGTGTCCCCATATCAGAGTGTTATACACATATAATATTTCACAGCCAATCATGCACATCAGAGTTTTTATCCCTTCTTATTCAAAATACTCTTATATATCCCTTCTTATATACCAATATATATATTTTAGATTTTCAGAGCAAAATGTTGGTTAGTAATAATCACATAATCCGATTATTAATTAAACTAATAATTGTTAGTCCGATTTCAAATTATAGCCAGACATATCAAAAACAACATATCGAGTTTGAAGGCACAGCTTTTGTGTCTGAAGCTGCCATCTCACTCACCTGATAACTAAGCTGAGATCCAGTCAAGCACCACTAGTGTCTGACTGTTTGTGCTGGCAGACACACGAAGCTATAACAGATGCAATATAACAAACATTAAGATATGGTACTGTGGCAGTATAGAATGTATGTATGCAATGCAAATGCCATCTAACCCTCGACGACACCGAAAACTTATTTCAGAAATACCTAAACTCTCAACTTGACCAATACCAGACCGAACAATCACCCACATTGGCTGCAATTAGCCTCCTAAGCAAGGATCTAACCTCAATTCCGATAAACAACCCCAAAATTATTAAGAATCCCAACCCTCAAATTCAGACTTCTTGAACCTATAGACATCAATTATCAAATCTTGACACCCAACTCAATATCCAAGTATTTCTAACTCCAATCCATCATAATACATTAGAAAAAACTTTAGATCTATCGAAAAATCCATCAAAATCTGGAAACTTATCTCGAAATAAACCCATTTTGTTCAAACATGAAATCTCTTAAAACCGAAGCTAGATTCCCATGGCTATAACCTTAACCAACCATAATCTACCCATATATAACTTCTTTTACAATAGAAAAGAGATATCTGAACAAAACTTCAAGATTCGTTCAAAACCCTAAATGAACAAATATGCAGCAAGAATGAAGGAAAAAAGGGATTTAAAGACGTTTCTTACCTTAAGAATTGCAATGGAAGCAATGAGGAGTGATGGAGAGTGTAGAGGAGCAGATGAGAGAGTAATTTTGGTGGTTGAGATGAGTTATGGCAAAAGAGAAGGGTGGGTGGGTGTATTTGTAGACACATGGAACTAAATGTGGCATCTCACTTAATTGGGTCCAGCCCAGACACATCTACGTGTGTTGTGCGCGGTCTTATGCGCACTGAACAATGATCTGTGCTCGTAGATGAGGCTTTTCCATACGTAGATGCCTCATCTACGACTTCCCACCCTCAGATCTAAAATCAACATGCGTTCTACCGCATGTTGTACACGTAGACGATAGACCTGATGACCTCTCCTTCTCGGATCTAAACTCAACATGTGTGCCACCTCATGCAATGCATGTAGACCACCTCAGTCGCGTACAGTTCAAGTCTGAATGACGATCAACGTGTGCGGACTTCTCCAACGCACACAGACGTGCTTAGGCATGTTTACGGTCCATCTCATACCTCGATCTACACACGTAGAGCCATCCTCTACGGATGTAGATGGCCTTCAACGTGACTTACATATGCAACACCACCTCCAAACATTCTTGATCAAGGTTAACATCTCAAAACCCCGAATTCTTATAAAGTCTAGACGGAATGCCACCGGATTCCGATTAGAACAGGCGGGATATTACAAATACAAAGTAAGGTAAGAAGAGCAAGGGAAGAGAGAACAAATCAGATTTATAGTGGTTCATCCTCCTTGACCTACATCCACTCCTTGAAAATCCTCTCAATAATTTCAATCCACTATCTCCTCTCTTACGGGTGGAGGAAAACTGTTACACCTCTAGTTTTTTGTAGGCCCAACCAAACCGTTACACCACTTGTTTTTTAGGGCTCAATAAGCAAACCAAACCTCTAGTTTTTGCGGCTCAACTAGGAAACTGTTTATAACTAGTTTTCCTAAAACTCACTAGCAACCACTCTTGTTTTTTAAGGCTCAATAAGGAAATCTAACTACCCCAAGAAAATAACATTTCTTGTTAAAAAATCAACCCAAATATATTAAAAATAAGATTACATAAACCCAGAAATGTGATAGCAAGTCAATAGCTCAAACGGGTAGAAATGTAAAGATGACAGAGAAAGTGAATAGCAAACTTGGCAAAGGTCTCTCTTATCTTTCTTCTGATCTGGGACGTCTATTTATAGCCACTTGGTAGAATATAGCTATTGGAAGCCTCAAAGTAGCCGTTGTGAGAGAATAGAAAATTCTGATTTAAATGACGTCATAACCTTCTACGTGTGTAGCCACCATCTAAGTGTGTGTGCTTTTACCTGACTGAGTTCTACGTGCTTTGCTTGTTAGTTTACATGCGTTGTAAGAACTCTAGTCCTCTCGACCTTGTGTGAATCAACATCTACATGTGTAGCTCCTTCTTCATGTACATTGATCATACATTCTATGTGCTTATATAAGCTACTCAGTGTGCGTTGTCGGATCTCCAAGATATCACATTTGATTTCCACGTCAGCGTGTTGGAGAATATTCAAATTTGAATTTTTGAGGTGTGTTTTGCCTTTGTATTCACTTGAGGCCCATCTATGTGTGTAGATCTCTTTCTACGTGTGTAGATCCGTTTTTGGCAAAGGTCATGCCTGTACTCATCTATGTACTTTGGTTTGCCATTCAACGTGCTTCTGCATGCCTTAGTCTTCTCCTTATGATGTTGAACACTCGTTTACGTGTGTAGCAATTTCTTCTGTGTATGTAGATAAGCAAAATTTGTTCCAGTAAACTCTGCTTCTCATATGGGCGCTTTGTGTCCTCTTCTGTGCACTTAGAGCAATGTCTGATGCTCACTGTTTCTAGTGCCATTCAAGTCTACGTGTTTTGAATGTCTCCATGCATAGTGGCCAGTTTTGCATACTTCAACGTGCGTAAATCGCCTTGTATATGCATTGTGGCTAGGAATCACCTTCTTTACATGCTTTATGACTAAAATCACATGCTCTACACCTTTGCATCCTTGTCATGGATGTTTTGTGCACATTATCATCAAAATCGAAGTCAATATAGTGTGTGCACAACAACCATTTGTGTGCTTATTACACGTGCAGCACACTTTTTCCTGCATTTTGTGAACAGTAAAACTAAAGAGGATCTTAATGCATGTCTCTCTTGACTCAACAATCTCCCATTTTTTATGTTTACAAAATTTAAAAGAGTTTGTTGCTCTTTATATCTTGTACATCATTCAACTCTTAAAATTAAATCAAGACTTTTACTCTTGTCACAAATTTAGTTCTCAAATCATAAAATTTTAAAATGCAACCCTTTCAACTATGAAAACTCTTTCCAAACCTTTCTTCCCTTTTTTGTAACATAAAAAATGGGGCATTATGGAAATAGCAACATCAAAAACCTTTCTCCCCCTTTTTTAATGATAGACTAAACTTTTCTTTACCTTAGAAATACTTATCCTCCCTCTTTAAGCACTTTACAAAATCAATTTGTTGGAAATAAATCATTCACAATAAATCAAAATCTTATAATACCAATTGTTGATTAAATAATTTAAACTTTGACTTAGCAATGGAAGTATAAGGAAAAATTTTCTTCCCCGTTTTTGTTCAAGAAAAATAAATTTCAAACAAGTTTAATGTTTTGAAAATAAGCTCCCCTACATATGTACATCAATTTAAAAATTCAATCAAAGATGTAGATTTGCAAACAACAACTCCACTAAGAAAACACAATTTTGAACTTAAAACATTTTTTACAATATATCAACATTTTACATAGCAACATATCCATAGCAAGGATACTATCATTTATCAAACAAGCAAAGCATATGTCAAGTCCAACACCAATTGTTATTGATACCAATTGTGTAGAATGTATAGAACATTAAAACATTATCAAACAAGGGTAATCAACATCAATGCATATCAAAGCATCAAATATCCACACCATTAACTAAAAATAAGGGATTGGAAAGATGATACCTGAATTTGCATTTCTAAAATATTTTATATCCATTGAGCATCTTTTTATTTTCTTCCCTCAAGTCTCAGTGGATCTCCAAACCTACAATGACATTCAAGTTTTGAAGAGTGGTACCCAACCAACTTTGGGTCCATGGGGGTTACTATATACCATGCTTGAAATAATGGTTGCCTTAGGAATCCACACTTTCCTAATGTTAATACTACTTCTCAAATTTCTACAAGTATCAATATCATGACCAAAATTCAAACATTTTGAACATGTAATAATGAAGCAAAACTAGAAGAATTTGATGACAAAGAATAATAGCCAAGATCTTTCTAAAAATCAAATCTTTGTCTAGAAAGTATTCTTTCAAAATTTTCATTACCGATTAAAAACTTTTCATATAAAAATGAAAATTCTTTTCTAACCATTTGATTTTTATTTTCCAAAATTTTGATCTTTTCAATGCAAACATCACGTTCAATCTTAACTTTTCGAAATGAATCTATCTTAGCAAACAATTCGTCAATATGCATTTTCAAAGCATCATTTTTTCTATGAAGTTTCTTATTCTTTTTAACAAATTACTCAAAATCATTATTCAATTAAGAGTATAAATTGAGAGAAATCATTTACCTCATTCTCATCACTAGGGGTGTATGCTTCATATTCCAATTGATGACTTAAGGCCATGAGAAATAGATTATAGAATTCATGTGTATTATTACCATCATCCAAACTCTCATAGCTATCACTCCAAGTTGTTACCATGCTTTCTTCTTTACCATTATGTTCTTCTTTTCATTTGGTGCTATTTTTGCCTTATAGCAAGCCTTAGAATAGTGACCAAGCTTTCCACAAGCATTTCATCCATCTTCTTCTTCTTTTTTCTTGCATTTGTCTCTCCTTTTCTGATCTTTGGAGTATTTTCTTCTATTATCTCTCTT
>CAODLS010100327.1:0-18167 GCA_948243855.1 Flueggea neowawraea | reverse complement strand
CAAGAAGTAGCAGCGAATTTGGCTCTCTGGACTGGGTTGGTTGTGGTTTCACTAAAACTTGCGGAGAATTCAGGACTGGAAGACATGAAATATCTAACAGATTAAATTCCTTCTCGCACATGGTCAAATGGAGTAAAGGTGCGAGAGGGATGGTTCGCATACTTCCCAGAAAGGGAGATGTTTGGGCTCTTTATAGAAACTGGTCGTCTGACTGGAACACAAGTACTCCAGAGGAAGTGGTGCGGCAATATGACATGGTGGAGATTCTTGATGACTACACTGAAGCACGGGGCATCTTTGTTATTCCTCTGATTAAGGTTGCTGGTTTCAAGACTGTGTATTGTAAGCATACAGATCCTGACAAAGTTAGGAGGATAGCGAGGGAAGAGATGTTTCGCTTCTCTCATCAGGTGCCTGATCATGTCCTTACAGGTGAAGAAGCTGACAATGCTCCAAAGGGATGCCAGGAATTGGACCCTGCAGCTACGCCATTGGAGCTTCTTCAGGTGATTTCAAAAGCGGACGAGGAACAAGCCCCGATGCAGATTGATGGGAAAACAAAGGACGGTCTTGGTCCATCTGATGGTGGAGAGTGACAAACAATTTATGGATGAGAAATAATGGTGGGTGGTATAGTTAACCAAGAAGTAATTTTGTAGGCGTTCCTGGAAAGCTAAGAAACTAGCTAGTGCACATAGCTCAACTCAACATACAGCAATATAGGTAAGAGTTGTCATTTTTTTTTGGTCTTTCGTTTGTAAAGCTGATCCAAATTGTATATGCTTCTTTGTACCCTAAATTTGGATCTTCAAAAGATCTTTATTTTGGATAATTGTGGCTGTATAATTTTGGAACAGACTTTTAATTTTAAGTGAACTCCATGATTGGCCATGCTCAAGTTGAATATGCTGGCAAGAAAAACTTGGAATTCTTGGAATTCTCATGGTTGTGCTTAAAAAGTGACCTTTTTTTAAATCAATACTTGCGAAGTGACCTTGTTTCTTCTTTGTATCAGTTGATTCTATTGCCACCAGGTTTCAGTTTTACATTTCCTAGGTTTGAGTGTATGGTATGATTTCAGGCAAATAGAACGAAAATGAACTTTAGAAGCATTGTCAGCTAAGCCTGCAAATCAACTTTCAGGTACGTGTACTTATCCATGAAACCTTTATTTACCGAACAGGCTCGATTGTGTGGAGCTTACGTGGGATGTTTTTCTAGCAATAATCAGGAGTTGTTTCGAGAATTTCTTCCCAACAATTGTTTGTTCCGTGACGTGCAGATAGATATGTTCAAGATTAACTTGACAAAGCTGAACCAGACCATGCGATTTCATAGGAAATATTCCAATGAACAGAAGGAACAACAGCTTGGCACCAATCGCTCCTCCAGACGCAATAACACCAGATATTTGTCGTCTAATCACAAAACAACCTATATACTGTGATGCGGATTATAAATCATGGGTGTAAGATTTCCTTGCCTTTGCAAAAAGTGTCAAGTAATTACTACAGAATCATTAAAAAGTAAATTGTAGCTTAGTTTAATTATTGTTAAATTCATAAGGTGAAACACCCTTCGGCGCTGGGAACGTTTGATCAGGTGATGAAAGCAGCTAAGGGAAAGAAAATCGCCGTGTTCTTAGATTACGACGGATTGTTAGAATTTTAGAGACAATGGAAAGATAATTGACAAATTAATTCTGGAAACAAGTAAAAGATGCAACAGGACTATGTGGGACTGTAACTCTCTCTTATTGATTCACTTCTAAACTAACGTTGCAACCAGCCTTCATATATGCTTAAGTTACCAACAAATTACAGCAGAAATCTGTTTACAAAACAGAATTGATATGACAAATTTAAAAAATAAAATTCAAATCAGATTTACCAAAAACAAAGTAGAAATTTTAGGAACTAAAAGTCAACTAAAAAAAATCAAATCATAACAAAATTTTGAACTTTGAATTATCTTCTAACAGTCCTTAATTTAAAGTTGCAAAACTTCAGCTTTCATAGAACACGTCTCTCCACGATTCTTTTCTATTGGAGTACATCTCTCCAATATTACTAATAGAGCATCTCTATCTATTCTTCAACATGAGCACTTCTCTCAGTATTTTAACCTTCATAGAGCATTTCTCTCCATAATGCATCTTGGTACACTTTCCATCATCTAGCTAGAAAAGTGTTTCATCTTCAACAACTTGCACTGTATTTCCTCGTCCCTCATTTTTAGACTTACAATCCTTTTGCAAGTGTCCAAATCTTTTACACTTGAAGCATTGAGGCTTCCTTTTGTGCCAACAATCTTTTTCTTCATGGCCAAGCTTCTCACAATGCCCACAATGGGGATTTTTCCTTTCTTCTTTGATGAGGAAATCGTGACCGGATAGGCTCCTTCCACCGTCCTTTCACTTTCTTCGTTTCTCATTGTCCTTCTTTTCTCCTGAGCTTGCAAAGCACAAATCAATTTTGACATTGTTATTTGGCTGGTGTCTCTTGAATCTTCATGAGAGGAGATTTTCGCCTCAAACCTTTCTGGTAGGCTTATCAAGACTATCTTTACGACCCTACTTTCCAGAAGCTTTTCTTCCATAAGTCTTATTTTATTCACCACCGTCATGAGCTTGCTAGAGAAATCTTGGATTGTTTCCTTTTCATTTATTTTAAGAATCTTAAAATCTCTTTTGAGATTTAACACTTGCATTCGTCTTGTTCTTGCGTTGCCTTGATGCAACTCCTTCAATATGTCCCATACTTCCTTAGTCGTTTCACAAGCCATGATTCTTATGAAAACTGATTTTGAGACAACAACATTTATTTAGGATAAAGCTCTTGGAGCTTTAGCTTCTTCTTTTTCATGAGCTCTGATTTGATTGAGTATGGGATTATTGCTTAAAGAAGGTAATTGCCTTTCACCTTCAACCCATTGTCACAAACTGATACCTCTCAGGTGAGCCTTCATTTTGACAACCCATACTTGATAATTTTCGCCATTAAAAGTCTGGGGTGAAAGGGATGATGTATTGGTTGAAGCCATGGATATTTAGAAAGCTTAGATTGGGTACTCTTTATATCACTTAGAGGTCCTCAAGATCATTGAGGGCTCTGATACCACTATTAGAATTTTAGAGATATTATGGGATGATAATTGACAAATTAATTCTGGAAACAAAGAAAAGATGCAAAACAAGAATATGTGGGACTGTAACTTTCTCTTACTGATTCACTTCTAAAATGACGTTAGGTTTAAGTTACCAACAAATTACAGCAGAAAATCGGCTTACAAATTAGAATTGATATGCCAAATTTAAAAAAAAAATTCAAATCAGATTTACCAAAAATAAAATAAAAATTCTAGGAACTAAAAATCAGCTAGAGGAAAACCAAATCATGATAGAGTTTTGAACTTTGAATTATCCTCTAACTAGATGACTTTGATCTCACTTTCATGTCTGATGAGGTACATATGATGTTCAGGCACCATGTACAGGCAACTTCTTATTGCCTGAAAACGAACCAATTGTACATTTGTGACCCGTTTTGGCATATGCGTGAGTTGCAAAATATTTTCCCTCGGCGATAATTAGCGGTAGAAGCAGAGACAAGGTAACTGAAATCCTCCTAGTTTTGGCTATTAAGCGGCTACTTTAACGAGATGATTCTGATATCTATGTTTGGTTGACGCGGGTAAAATAATTTGTACAGTTGGGTAATGTATATTATGCAGGGGAGCCATGGAATGGATATCATCGTACCGTCGAGGCCTGTTAAAACCTTTGACTGGAAGTACCATTCAGCAGAGGCGGAGCCAGAAATCACCAGACGTAGGGTTGGACCGTTGGTGCTAGGATGAACAAAAATGAAATTTTTTTGTAACAAAAAAATGCCCATATTAAAGTACAATAAAATTACATAAAAAACGGTTAAAAATATAAAAACGAATATAAATCAAGCTGCACTCTTCTTTGTGGTGCAAGATAATTGATTCCCAGAACTATACATATTTTGAAAATGCTGCAAAATGGACAATTCTGGCCTACCACAAAAAAAAAAATCTAAAATGGCTAAGTTTACAATTATAAGTTTACCCTAACTAACTAATAATAATCCAACTAATTCAATCTAAAGTGGCTGCTCAACAATGAACAATCCAACAAATTGAGGAATCAACTACTGCTTACTGAAACTCACAATTCAAAACTTAGCTACTCAACAATCCAATTAATTCAATCTAAAAACCTAACAATTAACAAACCCTGATTCCTGAAATTAGAAGAAAAAAAACTTGAAAGGTCGCTCTGGTAAAAAAAAAGAAAAGAAAAGCATCTGTCGAAGTTTTGCAGATGGGGTGGGGGGACGAAACCCGGGTATAGGGGTAGCGGAGGGGGTATAGGAGTACCCCGACCGCCGGCGGGGTAGGCCGGGTCCCTCCGCCCCTGCCATTCAACAACTAATAGAAAAGAAAATGAAGTTTTCTCTTTCAATCTGCCAAGAAATTTTTGCCAGCAATTCAATAGGTAAGCAAGCTTTCAGAATTATGCTTTCATAAATAGAGAAAAGAATATATGATCAGTATTTTGATAGCCTTGCCAAAATGGTGTTTGTAACAGATGTTAACTGGACTAGAAGAAATAATAACGAAAATAAAAGGCGTCAGGGTAGAAGAAAACGGATTTTGCATCTCTATACATTTCTGACAGGTTCGAGAAGAGGTTATCATTGTTTTCTTCCTTTTAATTTTCTTGAGTTCTGAAGTTTTCCATGTTTTGAGATGTCAAGAGCAGGTTCTCATGCTATTTTTCGTCTGTAAATAAAAATTTTCAGCTTATAAATGTCAAAGGTGAATGCCCTCTTTATGTTATAAGTTGGAGATTTTACATCCGCTTACCAAAAAAAGTTGCCCTACACAGTTTTGACTCCACAAATGTAAATTCTTTTTAAAAATAATATGCCAAATATTTTTTTTTCAGATTATACTATGTATGATATCAATTATTTATTGATTGATATGCTACATAATTATTATTTTAATATTATACTTAATTAATAAAAAAATACTATAACTAACTATGTAATTTAATGTACAAAACTCTAAGCATTAGAATCGTGCGCAATATGCTTGCGTATAAGGATGTCGGTTTTCAATATTCTTTGTATTTTTTTAGGCAGTTTACTTTAAATAATTAAATAGATAAATTCATCTGAACTTTCGTGTGTAACATCATTTACATATATATACAGTATATAGTTCAAACTATAGTATTTAGAGTGTACATTATACTATATTACAACTCATTTGTACTCCAATCGAGTTCAAGATATAAATTTTATGATGTATGATATAAGATATATAGTTTAAAGTATAGAATGTAAGGTATAAAGTTTAGAGTATATACTATGGTACATAAGAACTATCGTATATTATTTAGGGCATAGACTAAATTTTAACTCAAATTAAGGGTATACACTAATAATACCCAAGAACTAACGTATATTATTTAGGGTATAAAGTATAATAGCTTAATATAATTTTGGTATATACTATATTATATAAGAAATAATGTATACTATTGTAATTTGACATATCGGAGGCCAAACTCTATACGTTGATTCGGGCTCACACCTCTAAGCCCTAAACTCAAGGTTGCTTCTCTTATCGAGTACAAGTTCATGTATGTTCTCTTGTTGCTTTTGGAGTGTTGAAGATGTATTTATAGCCCTTCAAGTAGACCTAGTCGTTGGGGAACAAATACTAGCCAATGTGCACGTATTTATTGATTTACGTAACCAAGCTATGAATTATGCAACAAAGTTTTGATAGGCCATGCACTTGAGTAACTACACTATAAGGGTGTTCATTCTGTATAAATCAATGTTGAGTGAACAAAAATGTCACGCACATAACATGTGCATTACACATGCAAGGTCACAAGTGAATCAGATTAATGACGCATGTAGAAGAAAGGGTGTCCAAAACACCCTCTCTTGGATTATCATTTTGGGACAACCAAATGTACATCGATTTGACAATAGCATTTGCATACTTTAGAGCAATTGGAATTGACCCTTCACGCATCTTATAGTTATGGGATTTTATTTGTAAAACTAAAGTTTTCAAGATGTTTGGGTCATTTAAAGAAATTGTAAGATTTGGATAACATTCGAAAGAAATTGGTCTACTACATAGGAGATTCTACTGAACTAAAAAGAGAATCTTCAAAATCTATAAATCTTGTATCTCTTAAGACAACAAGAATTGAAGAATTTAATTCTTCCTTAATAAGAGAGGTTTGAAGCCAACTTGGACTAAACCAATATGTAAATATTTGAAATTATTTTCTTTTTGTTTTTGGACGGACTCATTGGAAAGTAAAGAGATGATTTCAAAAGGTCTAGATATTTGGATATCCCATTCTTCTGACTTAATAGAAAAAATTGTTTTGAAAAGATTGTATTTAGAGGTTTGTACATCTGGTCTTTATGAATATTTGGAATATGCCAATCATTTGTAGATTTTTTAAAATCTTCAATAACATATTCTTCGTTGTTAATAATCTTCTTAGAACTAAAAAAAAAATGGTAGAAAAGTTTGAAAAGGAAGTGGGTCTACAAAACATATCCATTAAACTTTTGTTTTGAAATTAAATTCCTCCTCTAGAAGTAAGGACTGACACTTGGTTTTATGGCCTCACTAGGACTTACTACCACTCAATACTTCACTCTAATGGGCTCAAAAAAAATTTAACTTCTCCACTCAGTTTTATAGACACATATGTGTGTGTGTATGTTTGTATGACAGTGTGTGCATGTATGCATGCATGCATGCATGCATGTATGTATGTGTTAAACTAATTTATGAAAGTTTGCCTATGTTTTGAATAGTATCTAATAATTGGGCCACATCGACAAAAGTACAAGTTTGCACTAATAAATAGTGATTATAAAAGTATAAGCATGTTCGCAAATGATTTAATATTAGGTTGAACTTTGTGAAACAAGTTGAAACTCCTAATAGTTACTGGTTTGACTACATGTTTAACATGAGTTTATTGAACTGACCTAAACTTGAGTTTTCATAATTTTTTAGAGTTTTTCGTCAAGTTTGAACGACTAAACCTCTTTTACAATTTTATTTGAGCATTTTTTAGCCGAACTCAAAAAATTCGTGAGCTCACGAGCCTTGTAATGAGCCGAGTTTGAACAAGATTTTGAGCTTGAGATAGAGCTCAAGTTCAAGCTCGAGCTTGAAATATTTTAGTCGAGCCGAGCTTGAACACTCTAAAGTTCGGCTTAGCTCGGCTTGATTACATGCTGGGCATGGGCCATGCTCTTGCTTGACCAGGCCATGCTAAAGGGGTTTCCATTGGCCCAATCATCCAGGCTCGGTTCGAGCCATGACTGGTCGATGGGTTGGATAATAATCCCAATGTCCACCCATTAGAAAGAACGGACAGGGCCGAGCCAACCCACATGCCAGAGACAATGTCGTAGAAGAAAGCTTAGATACAAAGACGACGTTGTGGAAGAAAGATTAGAGACGGAAACATCGACGGTGAGAGGAAGTAGCGACAGAGACAACGTCGACAGTGAGAGGAAGCAATACAAAGACGTTACATCGAAAGAAAGAGCATCAATAGAGAGAATGGGGTGACAGAGAGTGAAGGAGCGTCGACGGAGAGAGAGAAAGGGAGAGAGAGACAGAGAGAGAGAAGAGAACAAGTATGCGAAAAGCAAGAGAGAGGTGAGACAGAAAGGGAAAAAAAGAATAAAAGGATGGTATTTGAGATTTTCAAATGGGAGGGATGATATTTATTTCAGATATATGTGGTTCCATTTTTTGTGGGAGTGAAAGTTATATGGAGCATATTGTATAGTTTCCTCAATATTAGTTGGATTCATTGGCAGATATGATACGGTTTAATTTTTTCTTTTATTTATTTGGTGTTTTAATGACATTATTGTTTTCACCAAAATAAAAATAAAAATTGATATCCAAAATGAAGAAGACCAACTTAAGGCCATATGGCTCTGAAATTTGTTCAAACATCAGTATTCGATTTCATTGGTATCACATTTAAGTTAAGGTTAATTCAACTAATTAATTTGTTGATACATCGGTCTTCGATTTCATTGAAGTATGTTCGTGTATTGTACAATTGTTACCACAAAATAAAAACCTCATGTTAGTTTGGATGTGTCAAAAGAAAAAAGGACCATAAAATATAAATTCAATTGGAAAAATAATGAAAGTAATTAAACTTATTTTTATATGTAAAACTAATATATTATTCGATAAATAAAATATAGAATATTTCATATATCGCTCATTTGACCATTACTAAATAGTATATCAAATTATTGAAAATTAATCAATTTTTCTTTAAATACAAAATTATAAGAAATTTTAAAGACGAAAATTATTTCAAGCTTTATATATATATATATATATATTATTAGTTTATTAATTACATGCACATATATAAACATGGCAAGGGAAGTGGGCGGCCGCACACCCTCCCCATCATACCTCCGCCGCTGTCTCATTCCTTAGTCTACCACCAGTCACCGCCCCATCACTGATAAACCACCACTCAAAAAAACAAGATAACAGTAAGCATAAATACATTTGGAATTACATATTATCAAGTGAGTAGTTCCAAAACCAAAAGAACCAATTAAATTGTCGCAGCCCTTGTAGCCCACCGGTAGAGTTACCATGATTGATGCAACGCATCCCGGTTTTGAATCGAGTGTATGCGTTTAATGCCTCATCGTATTGAATTGAGATCCGACCAAAAAGAAAACAACAAATTAAATTATATTAAAATAAACAGATTTGGAATAAAATACAAGAACACCACACAACCAAAGTTCAACAGAACCAAACCAAAAACACAGAAAAGAAAATGTAGTTTTGAGTAGTGAGTCGCGAGTTACTGACATCTCCACCGAGTCAACTCATAAACCTCGAAAACCCACTCTCACAGCTCTCTTATCTACTAACTGATTAACTAAAACCTCCCAAGTCCAAACCCCTCTAACTTGACACTCCCTTACTTGGAACTCTTGAGATTGAAACAAATTACCAGGATGTCAAAGGAGGAATACTCTGCTCATTTCTGAAGAAGTTGGAAGGATCCACAACAGTCTTCACTCGTACCTATCTATCAAAATTATTCTTAAAATATTTGCTTCCCCAAATGCTTGTTTGTTTATAAATGGTACTACTAAATTTGTTGTTTCTGCCAATATCAAGATCCCTGTAATATATATAAGCCTCTCTTGGATTCTTGGAAACATATGGAGCCATGTGCCTGTAAACCTTCCTAACCCAACTTATGTGCTTCCGAGCTACCTCAATGTCCTGGTCTTGCCAGCCAACATTATACGACATTTTATACAAATTCCCAGCTCTATGTGGGAATCGAATGCTTGTTTCTGCAATCTTGCTCAATTTCCCTCCATAAGGAACTAGAGTTAAGACTGACATTTCCGTTTCATTCCCCGAGAACCACTTCAAGAGACCTTCAAATGCAGGTTCTGGTATGGCTTTTTTAACATAATCAGATTTGATTTTGACCGCTGACCTGTACATATTAGTCTTGTAATTTAGCAAAATTTCCAAGGGTGTACTACTTGGGTATCCAGCAATATACTTGACTGACTCGATCCAGCTCATTTCGCTACAATCCTCTTTCTTCAAACCCAGCTCAGGAAACCATTCTTCCATTAAAGGAATTATTCTATCAATTCCGCCTAAAAACAAGGCGAGGAATTCAGCTACTATTGTTCTGTTCCCTGCTTGGCCTAAGTTAAGAACTCTGGCAACAATGGTTATATTATCAGGAAGTTTATTTGAGATGTATTGCCACCTGTTGAAAAGTTGAGATGCACTCTGATCCAAGGATCGTTGAGGATTGAAAATATTTACAGTGGCAGGAACTTGAACCAAATTAACTTTCCAGGCAATGACTACTCCAAAACTATTCCCTCCACCGCCGCGAATTGCCCAGAATAGATCTTCTCCCATGGAGGCTCTATCAAGAATTCTACCATTGACGTCCACTAAATGTGCATCAGTGACATTATCCGCTGCAAGACCATATTTACGCAACATATAACCGTACCCTCCTCCACTGAAATGCCCACCAACACTTACTGAAGGACAGGCACCGGCAGGGAATGCTAGAGTCCTACTTTTCTCTGCAATTCTGTAGTAAAGTTCACCTAAGCTTGCCCCTGAGTCTACCCATGCTATCTTATTGTCTGCATCAACACTAATGTTTTGGAAATTGGTGAGGTCAAGCACAACAAAAGGGTTGGGCGAGAGGTAAGAAAGACCCTCAGTGTCATGACCACCACTTCTGATTCTAACTTCAAACCCATGTTTCTTGAACGTGAGAAACATACAGTGGAGTGACTATAACAAGAGGTTTGGGTAAGGTAGATGAGTTGAGCCTGAGGTTTTGAATGGTGGATTGCAAAATAGGCGTATATGAGGCATTGATGGGAGTATAAATGATGTTAGAAATGGCGTGGGAGTTTTCTGAAAGATCATAAAGGCATTTATGGAAGTTTTCATGGGTACTGCCAGCAGAAGTCGTCCATGAAAACGAAACCAAAAATACAAATAGGAAAGCCAACATTGATGAAGAGCAGTATAGACTCATTTCACTCTCTGGTGATCACTTGGATGATGGCACCCTATTTATTGAACATTTTTATTTTGATAAGTAAAACTTTCATATTGACGATAAATATTTTGAAGAACATGTTTCGCATGGAGTGGAGATTCCAAAAATCAATAAAGTGGTTCTCGTGGATTATTATTATTATTATTATTATTATTATTATTATTATTATTATTATTATTCATGAAGACTTTGAAATACGTTTGGTAATGAATACGCACGTACAAGTTTCACAAAATTGTTTGTCATACCTGCAAACCTTGCTAGTGGCAGGCAACGTGCTTTCTATATTGGGTTAAGTCACAAAAGTTTTGAGATTATTTTTTATTACAGAAGAAAAAAATATTATAATATTATTATTTATAGTTTTTTTTTCTTTAAAACTGTCACTTTGTAAAAAAAAATTGACACGGTAGATACAAACAGCCACGTAAGCTTGCCATTTCTGTTTTCATGGATACATGACTTGCCGACGTGGCAATTAAAGAAGGACCCTACCCGACCCATCCCGAAACAAACCCAACCCCTACCCAGCTCTAACCCGAACCCAATTCCACCCGACAATTAAGAAATGAAACCCTTTTTGCACTTTCATCTTTTATGAACCCTAATGGGCGAAATCGGGATTGGGTTTGTTTCGGGATGGGATGGGTCAGGTCGGGTTGGGTCCTTCTTTAATGGGAAAATTAGAGGTTTATACTAAAAAAATGTCACTTTTTAAAAATAACATGTCAAGTTTGTAAGTATTGAGAATGTCACTTATGTTTACTACATATCAAAAAATGTCATTTTTTAAAAAACTCGTGAGAAATTATCGTATTTTTGTGAGAATTTGATTTTTTTTCTGAAAAAATATTTTTAATCCTGTTGGATTTTTTGAGTTCACTATTCATATTCTAAGAAAAAGTGTAAATGATTTTTTTATTTAATTATTTTGTTAAAGAAATTCAACAAATTTAGCAATTTTTTTGTTCACAATAGTTCACATTGTTGGTAGTTTTTTTTTACACAATACATATTTTAAATGGTTCAAATGGTTCATATAATTCATATTTTTAAAAAAAGCATAAATGAAATATTTTAAATATTTTTTTAAAAATTTTAAACGAATTTTATCCTCAAAATTTTTTTTCTAGAGTCGATTTTAACATTCACAACGGTTCACAAATTTAGTTCACAGTGATTCATATAATTCTTATTTTTTTAAATGTCTAAATGAAATCTTTCAAATATTTTTTTAAGAAATTTTAAACTAATTTTACCCTCAAAAAATATTTTTTTAAGGGTCAATTTTGATGTTCACAATAGTTTACAAAATGATATACATTATATTGTATATTATTGTGAACCATTTTAAACGATTCACAACGGTTGACACAATTCAAATGTTTTAAAATGTCTAAATTAATTTCACAATACTGTATACACTTAATGAATTTTAAACAAAATTAAACAAATACAACCAAAAAAACTTTATTTTACAAATTAATGACTAATTATCAATAACATGAAATAAAGGAACTTAACATTTTAAAAACAAAAACATAGTTGTAGAAACCCTAAAATTTGATATCAATCAAATTCTAAAAATCAATGGCATGATAGCAGCATCAACTTCCCTAAAATTTGATCGCAACTCGATCATACGCCCTGCAATTAATCAACTGAATCCAAAATTCTAATATCGTTCTCCAAATTTCAAACGATAGAAACTAACATTACAACATCAAACTCCATCATTACCTCGCTGCAGTATGCACAGTATCAAAACCTCCTACAATAAAGACTCAACATAAGCACGATAAAGATTCAACACAAGAAACAACTAATAACATATTTACGTATTAAATAACAAATTCAATGTTGATGACTGTTCTCACCCAACTAAACTTGTTTCCCGCAATCCCTACAGAAAATAAAATAAATAAAAAATGGAAATGATGCCAAAAAAAAGAATTATCAAGTAAAACTAATTAAAATATCTATATATAATAATACCAATACAATTGCCCCCCTTCTATTTTTTTTTCGAAACCCAAGTTGTCTCGTGTCCGTCGCCACCACTGCCTCTTCATCTAGTCTCGTTTGTGGTGGTGCATCTGGTTTTGAAGGTGAGAGAGGACAACGACCGAGTCAAAGCGAGAGAGGCGAGCGATGGAGATTGAAGGCGATAGAGGAAAGTGGCTAGGGTTTTGGGTGAGAAGAAAGTGACGGATGAGGAAGGGTTGATGGAAAAGACAAAGGAGCGACTAAGGTTTCAAGTGAGAGGAAGAGAGAGAAACATTAGACAAAAAAACAAGAGAGAGAGGAAGAGAGAAACAAAAGAGAGAAAATTGAGAAAATAAAACAAAAAAATTGAAATTTATATGAGAATTAACGTGATATTTTTAAAAGTTGAGTTTGAAGAGGTGGTATTTTTAATCTTGAAGTCTAAAATGTATTATTCATATAATTACAAAACTTAAGATGTCAAAATTTAAAAAATGGTAACTTAAATTTGACATACTGTGTAATTAGCACTTCTTTAATTGCCATGTCAACAAGCCACATGTTTATGAGAACAGAGATGACACGTTTATGTGGCTGTTTATGTCTAACCTGTTAACTTTTCTAAGTAAAGTGATCATTTTGAAGCAAAAAAATTCAGGAATGACAATGCTGTAGCATTTTTTTTCTTTTGTGACCAAACCTGAGCAATCCCAAACTTCTGTGACCATTGATATTATTAATCCCTCTATATTAAAACTAATCATCATTAGGGCTCATTTGACTCAGAGTTCGGGATGGAATAACTAATTGTATTTTTTGTTTGGTTCAATATTGTAGTATCATGATCTTATATTGCTTAGGAGTTGAAGTTAAAAGTTGTTTATAAACACTTTCTTTCTTCAAATAATTGAGGTGTCTTTTTAAAAATAAAATTGTGAGAGATTAGATTTATAACAAACAAATTCAAAACAGACAATATACTACTGAGAGCCTAAAATATCTTTTGCCTAGGAACATAGTCTACTTAGTATAAGGCTACCAGTTAGATTGCAAAAGCATAAAATTATTTCGGATTAGTTTTTGTCAAATCTCAAATTAATAAAAAGAATCATACTATTGTTGCCTTGTGAAAAGAACAACAATAATGAAAGAACACGAATTGATCATGAACTCTCGAGAAATGTGAGTGTCACCTTGAAACCTAAAATCACAAAAGAAGATGAGATCGGGTCACTTCCGGGGAAATCTCCAATGCTCAAGTTAGTTTTGATTTTTGCAGAGTATCGGTATGAGTGTCAAGTAGAACGTATCTTGGTAAATGGTTTCTCTTGCCTATTTATAAGATGGTGATTAGTAATTTGAAGAGTGTAACATTCTATAACATTCGACATTGATGATGATGTGTAACGTCTACGTTTTTTACTGAATATTGATTAGTAATTTGAAGAGTGTAACGTCTACGTCGTACACCAACTTGAATGGGGTCTCTCTAGTGGACACTCGACTTGTCATTCTGTAGACCCATAAGACGCTTGAGACCATTGAGTTGCGCTTGAGGAAGAAGCTGTTGGAGTAAAGTCGCCATCCGCCCAAAGCCTTTTGGTTCTCATTCTGTTTTCTAAGCGCTTCATAGTCAGCGAGTGGGACAGTAGGGATGACAACTCTCGAGGCTCCCGTTGCAGCTCCAACTCTCCTCGCATCCTCCTCGAGATGTCCAACATGATTCGAATGTGTTTGCACCATGGTAAGTGTTGTAGGTGATGTTGATGTACTTCTTGAGCCTCTACAAACAAGGCTTTTTGTTCAATTTCCCGCAAACGACATCAATTGTTGTTGCTTCGTGAAAAGAACAACAATAATAAAAGAACACGAATTGATTATGAATTTTCGAAAAACGTGAGTGTCACATTGAAACCTGAAATCACAAAAGAAAATGAGGTCGAGTCGCTCCCCCGGGGGAATCTTTAATACTCAAATTAGTATTAATTTTTATAAAGTATCAGTACGAGCGTCAAATAGAACGTACCTTGGTAAATGGTTGCTCTTGTCTATTTATAGGATGGTGATTAGTATTTTGAAGAGTAACATTTTATAATATTCGACATTGATGATAATGTGTAATGTCTACTTTTTTACTAAATCTTGATGATCTTTTATTCACCCCTCATCACATACAAACATATAATTTGGACATCTCACAATTAAAATTAAAAAAAATACAATTTTTTTTTAAAAATTCCCCGCCTTTTGAGTTATAACATATACGGTCACACAAGTTTTCAATTTTGCACAAAGATCACAAAAATAATTTTTTCATGGCAGTCACATAACGAGATTTTCCAGCATTGTCGATAGCTGGATAACACGTGGGCATCCGTTGGATTCTCCATATAAAATGTGACTGACCTGAAAAAAATTTACTTTTATAACTTCTGTGAACAAAATGAAAATTTTTGTGACCATCGTGTTATCAACCCTGCCTTTCAATGGGAATCATATTACTTAACAAGTACGAATAACGAAAATAGATATGAAACATTTTCAGTGACCAAGTTCCAGTATTAATCATGCATGCATCGATAAAAAAAAAGTATTAATCATGCATGCTTACACGTTTTGTACTGGAAGCAATTATAGAATATAAGTGCAGATAAATCTGCATCAACTTATTGAGATTCTGAACATTAATTTGGGATTTAATATGCATGATGTTGGAGCTGGGAGAGATTCTTCCCTTAAAAAAACACTTAATCTTGATAAGATTAAATGAAAAATAAAAAATCTTGCCTCTCATTAATTAGTTTACAATCTTTATGGGCTACTCATATGAAAAATTAGTAGATATATGCAACAAAAGTCTTGAGCAAACCAACAACACACTGATGAACGACCAAAAAGTGAGAGTGGTACTATAATAATGATTTTTTAAAAGAGTACTCATTGAGAATTCGAGTTATTTAATTTCAATTTCAGTTACTTAATTTTAGAGAATGATTACTTAATTATAACTCTAAAAGTTATTTAATTTTAGATATTATTACTTAATTTGACAATCGGTTACTTAATTTTAATTAGTTACTTAATTTTAATCGGTTACTTAATGCTGTGATAAATTAAATAATTATGAATATTACTTATTGTTGTTAGAATTATTTAATTTAAATATCAGTTATTTAATTAACTAAAAGAGTTTTCAATAAAGACTTTTTTTAAGAGTTTTTATTATAGTACTATCCAAAAAGTGATATGTTCAATTTTAGGCAATGATAAAGAAAGTGATTAAATGAAGGTTTCGAATGATGGTAGGTAGTCACAGCCTTGCATTGTTTTGTAAGTTGTAAGTTTTAATATTTGTGATTGAAAATAACTTGAGGTTCGCTTGGATTAAAGTATGTTCTCGGCTGCCTTAATCTTCGCGCCAGTTGCGGCTCGAAACTTGGGTGTTTAAACCGAGTGTGATGGATTAGGAGGTAAATCATGTCTTACGCCCCATATCAACTTTACTTCCGTCAAATTAAGTATACCATTAAACTCGTCAAGTTAAGAGTTAAGAAAACAAGTTTTTGGGAAGTACCTTGCCTAGAGCACCCCAGCAACAAGCACATCAGGACAAGTAATCAGTCGCCATGCTTGCCTTCCCAACAAAGCCAAATTAAAATCACGTAAAGAGCGAAACCCCATACCACCCTCGCACTTTGCCTTGCACAACCGTTCCCACCGCATCCACTTGATGCCTTTTCCTTTATTTGACTCCCACCAAAATGCGTTAAGAAGTCTCTCAATCTCAGTACAAAGCTCCTTTGGGAGTCTGAAAATGATCGCTACATATAGAGGCACCGCCGTTCCCACATTCCTTTGGAATTAGGTATCCATTCTTCAATGAACATTCCTTTGGAATTAGGAACAAAGCTTCTTCAGGTATGAAAATTTAACTGAACATGGATTGTGTTCCATACATTCCTTTGGAGAATAGGTATCTATTCTTATCTTTTTACTGTAAATTCTAACTCTATGGAATTATTTTTTATCCTTTCCCCCAATTTTATCCATGTACAGAGACAGCCAAGTCGAGAGACTCAAATCACAAATTTTTATATTTAGTTGTACCCAGGGAAGGTACTGGTCTCTCTCTCAGTCCCTTTAGGATGTTTTCTAGGGGTTGTTTAATCAGTTTTTGTCATAGGGTCAAAATTTTATTGCAGTCGTAAATATCATGTAGAACACTGTTTCATGTTGGATTTTTAATTGCATGTTTTTAGGATTCTGTTTCTAGAAACCACTTGGTTTGATCATTTTTTAACTATGAAGTCCTTTTGTTTGTTTTATAGATCATTTAATGCTTCTTATTTTAATTGAAGTTTTTTTTTTCAGTAAAAAAGAGAGTTGAAGGCTATCGGTAATAACGTATCTCTACTGAGTATGACCATGCAGACAAATATTCATTGCCGTGGAATGTTGCTTTGCTCGGTGGTGACCGATGGAGACTCATCACGATATCCTTTAGGAGCTAACGTTAGCCTATTGGCGCGGAAATATCTGAGGTCAATTGGAGAGACGATTGTGTCTCTAACCCGGATGAGAGGTACTGAAATAATGTTTTTTTTTTTCTGTCAGACCACCTCTTAGGAGGTTATTGTAATTGAAGTTTAATCTAAAAGGAAACATATGTGTTAATATTCAAAATTTTATTGTTATAGGGCCACAAGAAATGGATTACAGGCATTTCGTGGGAATCGGTACACTTGAATGCCCTATGCCGTCAGTTTGTTAGGCTACTCGTAACCCACGGTCCCTGAAGTCATTCTGTGGGACGCCTACTCAGCGTTTTTATTGTTATTTTATTAAAGTCCCCAGTTTCTAGCCCCTCAACTTTTTCATCCGTAACCCAGAGATTATTTTAAGAGTTTCGTGAAACGTCTACTCAGCTTTCCACTAAATACAATTTTATTTTAATCCCCAAATTTTATTTGCTACTTCATTTAATACTTTCTACCCCAAATTCATTAAAATAAAAATAGTTCATTCAAATAAAAATAATTCGCTAAAATAAAAATATTACATTAAAATAAAAATAATTCATAAAATTTAAAAATTAAATTAAAATAAAAAATTACATTAAAATTAAAATAATACAAATAAAATATTAAATATTACATTAAATTAAAAATAATACAACCCATATTTTTCACAAATTTTTTTACAACCATATTCATGCAAACGTCGTGCCGCAGGAATCATGTTTGATGTATCTTTGTTGAGCATCACTATGTCTTTCTTAAGTTATTGATCTTTGAGATATTCCATTTTTTCTCGTTCGATCTCGAACTGTTGTTCTTTTTCTTTCTTTCTATTAGCTTCCACCGTTTCGAAAGTTTTGCGATTTAATTCTTTCTCGAACAACATGTCGTCCAAAATGGACGCAACTTCGAAGACTTGCTTGATGTCGACTTTCCTTTCCCATACACGTTGTGTTTCGCCTTTT
>CAODLS010099903.1:0-12196 GCA_948243855.1 Flueggea neowawraea | reverse complement strand
AATCTACTAAAACACACCAACATAATCTGAATCATTGATTTCTTTATGGATTTGCATGCTTTTTCACATCTCTCCTCATTGTTTTTCGCCATTTTCTAAGATCTGTGCATGTTGGTAGGGGAGGTTTGTGCATGTTGTGGTTTCTTATAAGATCTTTGAAGGAAAAAGGCAAGCAAGACTAAATTATTTCCACGAGTTTTCTAAAAGTTGAGAAAGTACTTATGCTTTTGATTTTATGGATCTCTTGAACCAAAAGATCAACGTTATTTGGTGTTAAAAAATCTGAACGAAAGCGAATAGAGTTGTCTATAAAAACATAATAAAAATTTTATTTCTTATTTTCTTGGCACTTACTAAACATTAGAAAATTAGGAAAATGTTTTTCAACCAAAATGGGTCCTAGTTTTCATGTGGGCACCCAATTTGCACTATGAATTCCTCATGCACTGTGTATTTGATGTAATGATATAATTTTAAGAAGGCCTATATGTTCCCTGAGTTGGAAAAGTTGAGATAAATTTTAGGTAGACATAGATAAAGACAAATCTTCATGTACGGACTTGGATATTTGGCTTTGCTATTCTGCATATTGATCTGCTCTTTAGATAGGCGCATTAATCTGTTTATTTTTTTTCATTACATAATTTATTTTTATAATTTATCTTTACAATTTTACAATCTTCCAAAACAAAATGCCACCACTCTAAAACCTACTTTTTTGGTCGTCTTTGAAAACCTACCACTCACTTTAGGAATATGTACATGTTGTGATTGGTGTTTCCAGCAAATATACAGGTAGCAGTATGGGTAATAAATCTAATTAATATTTGTGGTATTAGTTGGTGGCGGGGCGTTGGTTTCGTAGACGTGAATTAAAGATGGTATATGGTGTGAAGATTGTTCACACAAACAGTTCCTTACGCAATAATTTAAGAGAGATGGGGATATCGCAGCTTTTCCTTTTCTAGTAATATTTTCTTTTTTCACGGGCTCAGGGATACCACTACATTGGGAAGTGACAGCAAGTGGGACTCAATCATAATTACTGCAAATGCTACTGATGAACGTTTTCATACCTTATGCAACAACTCAATATTCTGGAGCGGCAAGGTGGTGTAGTTTTGGGAAAACAATGTATCCTACGTACAATTTGTATTCTCTTGTAATTTTCCATTTTCTGTTCCTTTTCGTTGAAGATTCAAATCTTTCAACCTCTGAATAGTAAGGGCTTCTTTAACATGATGAATAGTAAGTTAAGAAAATATAAATTATATAGAAAGGAGAAATTACATAGTAGATCATAAAATTTGAAAATATTTGAAAATAAAATACGATTCTAACTTTTTCAAAACGATATTTTTCCGATTTCAGTGTATTTTAGTATTTCAATATATTTTTATTGTATACCATAGTTTTTGGAAAAAGCTCAAAAGTATTTCAAAAAAAAATTAAATTTAAAAAATAAAACAACATTCAAAATGTACCCAATAGCTAGCAGAACAATCTCTAGTAGGATAGTCTAGCATGTGCAAGGAAGAAAAACTTCTCCTTCTTTTCCACTAAGGCGGGGTAGCACACACCAAAAAGAGAGAGAGAGAGATTTTATTTATTGTTCAAACCCAACTAGGAATGTGTTAACTAAAACCCATTTAGTTGTCAACCCAATTGGATACATATTCCAATACTAAACCTATAATTCAACATGAGCGGACTCATTTTCTAATATATCTGACTCACACATGACAGGACATATCCATCACAACACTCAAATGAAATCACATTTATCAAACTCGATATCCATTTTGTCATACAGTAAATGAGTCACGCAACCCACGTGTGACGAGAGCTATAATATTGTACATTGGTTAAGGTCATACAATAGTCCTCAAAACTGTTTCGTGCTCTTAAAGCTCTACACATAAGCTTTTGTTTCTTTTATGATATGCCTTACCCCAGTCCACTTTTGATAATCGCCGCTTTTAAAATTCATTAATCTCATGAAAACTTAATTCGTATTCACTATTATGTTTTGCAAAAAAACTATAACAGGCATCTAGTAAATCACAAAACTTTGCGGATGTATTAAGAAAGTAATATTTCTCTCCTACACCATAAGATCAATTATGAATAAGCTCGTTTGCCTAATGTACCCTATCCAGTTGAATCAACTATAATCTTTGGCAACAAACTTAAAATGTGTTAAGAGTTCTAAAGGCATATTAGCCTCTTATCCACTGTGGGGTCACACACTAGAGAAATATAGATCTTCTTGTGTAACGAGATTTCCCATTATATGGTCATGCTTCACACACATAGTATAATTATGTGTCATGATGTTCTTTCCTTTCTTAAAGAAACACATGATGAAATACGATTTATAAACACATGCAGAGACTTTAGTCAAAATGAACCCAAACATTATACCTTATTCCACCTTCTACTAGGGCTAACTCTAGTTTTAGTACGAAAAAATCTCTTCAATCTTTCAATTGTTGTTAACTCGTTGATTTGACATACTCGTTTGTAGCATCTACAAGGACATCATATGCTAACATTCGGAATACAACAGTTATCTTTTGTAAACTTGATAGTTCAAGTCGACCAAGGCTATCACTTCATTGTTGGAAGTAGACATCGTGCTCTTTTATTGCCTCAATACTATGAATGAACAGACTTTGAGACATTCGATAATGTTGTCGAAATATTTCAGCATTATAACGTGGATGTTAGGAAAATAGTCATTCCACAAATTGTGATACGTGGCTTCATGGTCGTGATTGATAACAATATGGCATAGGATAGAGCCACCACGGGTGCTATTGTTGTTTAGGTGGTTGATACAAAGATATAATATTATGTTATTATTATTATGAATAACACGATATGCTACTGCCTCTTCTATTGGAAAGACATCACTCATCCATAATGTGTTATCATCTTCATCCGATGAAGATGAGGATGAATTCCTAAATCCACTATTAGAAGGCTTCCAATATTGTAACTCATTTTGAATGAATATTGAATGATGAATTTTAAGAAGAGAGAAAGAGATTGATGATGACGGAAATAATTACGAAAGAGGTTATTTATAGAAAAAAAAAATTGGAAAGGTGATAAGGTAAAATAAAAGATAATGAAATCCATCCAATGGTGGACATGAAGATGGAATCCATTTGACGGTTGGAAAGAAGATTGTAAAGTGATAAGGTCAAAAAGATGATGATTCCCTTCTAACGGTTGAGATGGAGATGAAATCCATATGACAGTTTGAAAGAAGACTTGATGTTGATCAAGTAGCTTTGGACTTCATTGAGGGCTTAGATTCGGCAAAATGGGGCTAAATCGTGCTGTAGAACTTTAAAAGGCCATAACTTTTATACAAGATGAGTTACAAGGCTCACAAGATATCAAATCGAAACTCGTTCAAAACTCAATTTTTTTTTGTTAAGTTTACCTATAATTGGCATAGTTTGAGGCCCAAAAAATGCTATTTAGTGCCTTTTCAGAGGCCTAGAACATTTTAGAATGGCTTTTTCGTCCTTTTTGTAAAAGCTTTTACTACATCAAGAATGCAAAGTGATAAGATCAAAAAGATAATGATTCCCTTCTAATGGTTGAGATGGAGATGAAATCCATCTGATGGCTGGAATGAAGATTGCAAAGTGATAAGGTAAAAAAGATGATGATTCCCATCTAACGGTTTGGATGAAAAGGAAATCTATTCTACGACTAGTATTATGATTTCATATTACCAATATCTACATCTTTATCATATGGTACGGAAGAATGTGCAAGGATTAATCTTTTCTTTTGGTTTTATAAACACACTCTACTTATCATTTTTTTTCCAATACATTGCTCTCATTTTTTTTAGTGTAACACTTCTCTGAACTTGTTATCTTGTAGCAAAAAAATGTCTCGTAGTTTAGGATACTCGCCTCTTGAAGATAAGCACCTATGAAAAATTTATATAGAAATTTCTTAAGACTCCATTACAGGTATAAACTAGTTTACAGATCATTTTTGGTCTCGGGTGGAAGATGTATGCAACTCATCAATTAATGACGATTGAGAAATGTTGAACTAGTTTGGTTAACATGTAAACTCTTAAATTTTGATGATTTAACAAAACAATTGAAATAATTATACTACACCCTCTAAATGCATTAAAGGACTATTTAAGCACATTGTATCATGATTTATGCAAGCTGCTCATGTTAGAGTCATTCTGAGTTTTTTTTAGAATTGATACTATGCGCGTAGCAGAAGCATATAATACACGTAAAATGGGTGTTGTGAGCATAGAAAGCGGTGCAATGCGCGTAGACGTATTGAATTAGTAGACAGAATGACCTATAGTTATGTTGTGGGCTTAGAACGGAGATCTAAGCATGTAGAAAAGAAGAGAAAAATATTGGTCTGAAGGTTGCATCATACTACGCACATTAAAGAAGATACTATGCGCGTAGATGAGATTGTGACACAAACTAAAGAGGGTTCACGAGACAAGTCTAAGTCACGTTTTACACCGATAGAATGGGCGTAGAAGAATAAAGGTGACATCTTTGAATAGATATTCTACGCACGTAGACAAGGCTCCAGAATAGTGACAAATTCAAGACGCTCCTCAGGATTTTGAAATTTGAATATTCTATGACACAGTCACGTGAAGAGTTAAATGTGTGATCTTGAAAATACGTCAACGTACGGAGAACCGTGTGGAACACACACAAAATAGAAGAGCTACGCACACAGAAGAATGATCAATGCACGTAGTAGCTATTTGGTGTCAAGCAGTAGCTATTGGTATCTATACCAAGGACACAAAAGGATAACACTGTGCGTACTACTCTGATGAAATCATGGACTAAGCACATAGTACAGATGGTACGTACGTAGTATGACCTAACGTCAGTAATTTCAGCATTTTGCAATTCTCTCACAACGGCTACATTGGGATTTACAATGGCTATTTTTTAGAGAACCCCTATAAATAGGCGTGCCTAGTCCAGAGGTAAACAATGAACATTTTAAGAGAGTGCTCAAGTTTTGTCATTTTGATTCTTGATTTTCTCTCTCTTTGTGTTCTTGCATTCCAAATGTGCTATTGATTTGCGATTTCACTATTGAGTTGGTGTGAGAATATTGTTTTCAATCTGGGAATCCATTTGTAATCAAGCTTTGGAGTTAAAGCTTAAGGGTAGTATATGTTTGCTTGTTGAGCCTTTGAAAAATAAGAGAGGTTATTAGTAAGCCTAAGAAAATTAGTGTTGGTTCTTGTTTTGGACTGAAAATCAGTGTGTAAAGGTTGCTTATGAACTTGCAAAACAAGTGGTGTAATGATTTCCCTCCACCCGCAAGTAAGAAAGCACTTAGTGGATTGAAAACTCTCTAGTGAGCTAGATGAGTGGATATAGGTAAAGGAGGACCGAATCACTTTAAATCCAGTCTTTGATCTTCTATCTCTCACTCTCTTTTATTTCAGTTTTGTATGGTTGTGTTTTGGATTGAGCTACTGCTTTGATTTGCAAAATATTCAAAAAGATTTCAAAAAGGATTTAACTTTTAGCAAAAAATCAATTCACACCCCCGCTCTTGGATTGCCATATTGGGATTGCAGTAGAAGCGTAGTAAAAGATCTTTGCAATGTCGCATGCAAACTATAGAGAAGGTGGTAAAAAATTGAAGGGATGTGTTCGAAAAGTTGAAAATTATAATCCTAATGGTGCATCGGACCAAGATATTGTAAGTATTCCATAAATTTTACTCATTTTAAAATTATACATATACTCATTACCTTTAAATTTAAAATATTTGTAGTTAAATCGTGTTAAAAGGATGCTCATGGATGATCCTAGTTACAAGAAATGTTTCAAATTTGATCATGTTTAGGAAATGGTGAAAGATTTGAAAAAATTTAAAGATCATCCTGTCATACATAGACAATTTGCTTGAAAGCATACAACTTGCTATCTATCATCGGAGTCGGACAATCCCATGCGTAACTATTCAGCAGACTATCCCACACCTGAATCTCAAACACATACATCTCTTGGCTTGTCCCAATTTTCACTTAACCTTAGTGATTATGTTAGTGGATCATCTTCTTAACGACCTGGTAGGACAAAGAAAGCCAAAATGAAGAAGAAGCTTGATGAGCAATTATCATCAACTGTTAATTGTTTGCAAGAACAAAATCGCAAGAATTTGGAGAAGCTAGAGGAGTCCAAAGTGGATCGACAATGTCAAATTGGACTCTAGAACATAAATTTGGCTTCACGAGAAAGAAAGCACGATACAAGACTTAAATGCTATTAGCAACCTGAATGTCCGTGCTTGTGTGCAAGCACAACAAGTACAAATTTTACAAAAAAGATGACATTTTCAATAACCACCCGCTTCTGCACCTAATATGTTTAGTGAATATTCCAACAATATAGGTGGAGATGGAGCTAATGTACCGGAGTATTAACTCCTCATTCTACCTATATTCTCTATATTATAGTATGCATTTTAATATTTTTATTGTTGGTTTAGTCTTTTTTTTTTTAATTTAGTTTATGCTTTGTATTATGTCGTATTAATCTATGTTAGTATTAATTCACTATGTTTTAACTTTTTATGAATTAATTTAGTTTATACCTTGAATCTATTTAAATTTTTATAAATTTATTTTTCATATAATTGTATGAATTAATTAAATCATCAATTAATATTGTATTCAAAGTAATTAATTAAATCATTAATTAATTAAAACATACAAAAAGAATTCACAAATAAAATATACAAAACAATACAAAGTAGTACAACAAATAATTAATATTCATATAATTGAGAGTAATACATATAAATGAAAATAGAATAAAAATAAATAGAAACAAAAAAATAAGGAGATGAAAAAAAAAGAAACAAAAATTGACGTTGCTGTAGTGCCACACCACATTTGTCATGGCATTGTACAAGAGCGCCAAAGTAGCGCTGAAAATGGCGGTAGGTTGGATAGCAAACCGAGTGCCATTATAGCGTTTGCGTTAAATTAAAGCCAGGTTGGACACGCTCTAAATCATGTTGGATCAAAAACATAAACTTTAAAACGGTTCCGCTAATAAAACAGGTAATACTTAATTAAAATGGTAATGAAAATGGTAATGAAAATGGTAATTACGGTTCATGTGGGATGAGTTGGGTTTTTCGTTCCAGTTCGGACCGTATATCCGATCATGCCTCGAGTGGGTCGTGACACTAAAGAAAAATTTTAACTCTTCATAACAGCTTGTCCAATAGAGAATTGTTTGTTTAAACAAGCCGTTTGTCCATATGCGTTTTATCATTTATTTTTGTTTAAAATGTTCTGAAATCAGTTCCTTGTATTTTTTATGTACTGTGGAAGCATTACATACTTTAGCAAGTGTTGAGGATGCAGACAAAGTACGTACATACTCACTTGCTCCACACTTGTTCATTGTTTTCTCATTTAATTTTTACAGCTCATAAGTCACATCACACTAACTACCAATTTTGACATATGATGTTTCAGACTCGTTGTCGGAAGAGAAAGAGACTACTGTGTATGCTCCAATAACTTATCCGAGAGAGAACAAAAATGGGGTGACTCCGACGAAATGCTTCAGCGAGTTTCTTGTCACAGCTGCCTCATCGCAGCTCCTTCACTGGGTTGCTCTTTTTATTTTCTCCGGTGAGTTCAATCATCTGTCATTACCATTTAGAGCCCGTATTTTGAAGTCTATAGTCACAGTGATTTACTTTAATCTGTTTTTGACTTTTCAGGTTCTAATTGACATTTAGTTTGCTTGAAGATCGTGCCACTGTTTGCTACTTCTGTGAATGGTGAGTCTAGTTTGAACTACATTTTTTGTGGATCTGGTTGATAATCTTTGTGCTTCTATCTACTCAATTTCTTGGTAATCTGTTTGATTTTACATATGGCTTCTGTACATTGTACTGGTTTGGAGATCTGACATTGCTTCAGCGAAATGATTCGAAGTTTGTTGATTTTGCTGCTCATTTTAGGCATGATTGGTCAAATGGAAGATTTTGACTTTCTTTTTTCCTAATCTTTTAGGGTAGAAGCTTTGCATCCGAAGGTGCAGAGGTTCTGAGGTGAAACATGGAGTTTTGAAAGGCTAGTTTGGGCATAATCTTGATCGGCTGGCAGAGTCAACTAGTTACTCTGGCCTGGATCCATTATTTGGGTTACTACTTCTGGTACAAGGAGTCATTGTTGAAGTCCAAGTCGGTTGCTTTGTTGTTCTTGGCTGGAATCATGGCAACTTTATTGAACTCGGAGTCAAGGCGAATGTATTCATGGTGGTGGGACAGCCACATAAGTCCAAAGAATTCGAAATGGCTTCAAGAAAATCTTACAGGTTTTTGTTCTTTCTCTAGATCTTTGTTCTTTGATGCAATGTGGAACTGTTAGATTTTGTCATGTTGAAGTGCAAAAACACATGAATGCAGAGCTTCTTTATTTTTCTTATTATGAAATTATCAGCAAAGGTTCACCATCAGATTTTTTTGGGCTTATGGTCTAATGCTCTCTATGACATGCTAATTATGATAGGAATGTAGATTAAGTTTAAATTTAATTACAATATTTACAGCCAAAAGTTCTGTGCCATATGTTGCATAAATTGAGTTTCATTGTTATGTAATGTGTAGCTTGCTTTCGATAGATTACAGTACATGAGGCATCTGCTACTGCAGCATCTTGTTAGGTGACCAGTAACCAGTATGCAGTTATATTCAGCATTCACGTGTTCTCTTCCATCAATGTGCTTGGTTCTCTTCACTATCTTGTTGACCATCAACGCCATTTTTATTTCTATTATGTTTTTCTTCATATAAACCTTTTCATCTGTAAAATTTCAAGTCCTAAATAGGCTATACATTGTGTTTGGTTTAAAAGAATTAGAATCTCAGTATTATGGAATTCATTCTCAAATTAATACATATTTGGTAACTCTTCAAAAAAATTTCAAATGGATAAATTTTTTAAATCTTAGATTTCATTCTAACCTTCACTCATTCCAAACCGAAGTATAAATGGTCAAATTTGCAAAAGAATTTCACCCTTTCTTTTATTTGGGCAAAATAAATAGAATAAGATAACTATAATGCATCACCCATTTTGAACCATATTTTCATTTACAAATGAAAATTTAGAATTGTAACATGTATATACCAAACATGCTACTTTTATATGTAAATATAAATTCTTGTGGTATTCATTTATGCATGTTCATTTGATGCCAAAAACTATGTTAATGTATGAGATGTTGCCTTGTCTTTACTTGGTTAAAGAACTTGCTGTCTCTGTGAGTTAGTTTGCATTAGATTTTCTGATAGGAGTGTCAACTTTCATTTTGTGCATGTGGAAATTCGTAATGACATAGTTTATTGGGGTTGCGAAAGTTTCATTAAGTTTCAATTTTGTGAAGAAACTGTATCATTTATGTTTACATGTATTCTTTTTGTTTCTTGCTTGTGTTTCATCAACATGGACCTTATATGTTTCAACAGATATGGATGCCAAAGTCAAAGCAATGATCAAGCTTATTGAAGAAGATGCAGATTCTTTTGCAAGGAGAGCTGAAATGTACTATAAGAAACGTCCAGAGCTGATGAAGTTGGTTGAAGAGTTCTACCGAGCTTATCGTGCATTAGCAGAGAGGTATGATCATGCAACTGTGGAGCTCCGCCAGGCACATCAAACTATGGCAGAAGTATTTCCCAACCAAGTACCATACGAACTCTCTGATGATTCCCCATCTAGCTCTTCTGTCCATGAGGGTGAGCCCCACACACCAGAAGTGTTGCATCCTATTCGTGCATTGCTTGAACCAGATGACTTGCAGAAGGATGTATTGGGACTCTCCTCGGCTACTTTGAGTAACAATGGAGCTACTTTGAGTAACAATGGAGCTTACTTTGAAGACTCAAAAACTACAAGTAATAAAAAAGGTTTGAAACAGCTCAATGACATGTTCAAATCCAGAGCAGCATCAGACGGTTCAAAAAATGCTGGAGACAAAAGAGGCACCAAGCCTCATGATGTGTCAGCGAATGAAGTTCGAAGTCGGGATGAGACAGAAATTCTAACTTCGGGAAAAACTTTTTCAGAGATTGAAGCTGAAAAGGATACAATTCTTCTTCAGTACCAGCAGAGTTTGCAGAAATTATCTAGCTTGGAGAGAGAACTGATGGATGCTAGGGGTCTTGAAGAACAACTAAGCAGAGCTGAGACTGAAATCAAAGTCCTGAGGGAAGCTCTTCTTAAATTGGAAGCCGCTAGGGATGCTGGTCTTCTTCAGTATGATAAGTGTGTGGAGAAAATATCTGGCCTGGAGAACATGATCATTCAAATGCAAGAAGATGCAAAAGGACTTCATGAGCAAGCATCTAGGGCTGAAATGGAAGCTAAAAATCTCAAGCAATACCATTCTAAATTAAAGGCTGAAAAGGAAGCTGACCTTCTTCAGTATAACCAATGTCTTGAGATGATATCAGAGTTGGAGAATAAAATTTTTATTGCAGAGAAAAATGCCAGGACATTTAATGAGCAAGCCGAAAGAGCAGAAACTGAAGCTAAAAATTTGAAGCAAGATCTCTGCAAACTGAACAAAGAAAAAGAAGCAGCAGAACTCAGGTATGAGCAATGCTTGAAGAGAATATCTTCCATGCAGAACGAAATCTTTCGTGCCCAAGAAAATGCCAAAAGACTGAATGATGAAATTCTTACGGCAGTTTCAAAACTGAAAGTTGCAGAAGAGCAATGCTCTCTATTAGAGAGAGCAAATAAATCTCGCCGGGTAGAAGCAGACAATCTGGCACACAAGATAGCAGTCAAGGATCAAGAACTTTTGGAGAAGGAACATCAGTTGGACAAGCTTCAGACTTCACTAAAAGACGAGCATTCCAGGTTTGTTGAGATTGAAGCCACATTTCAAGCTCTTCAAAAGTTGCATTCCCAATCCCAAGAGGAACAGGTGTCTTTGGCAAAGGACCTCCAAAATAGGCTCCAAATGTTGAAAGACTTGGAAACATGCAACCGTGATCTTCGAAAAGACCTCCTGCAAGCTAAGGTGGAAAACCGAAGCTTGGATGAGTTGAATAGTTCTTCCATCCTATCAATCACAAATCTGCAAAAGGAAAATATTGGCTTGATGGAGATGAAGGAGAAACTCGAAGAGAAAGTTTCTTTACAGTTGTCCCAAAGTGATGTACTGCATCGAGAGATTCACCATTTGAAGGAAGAAATTGAGGGCTTGAGTAGAAGATACCAAGGTATCACGGAGCAGGTGAATTCAGTTGGTCTGGAACCTGAATGCTTTGCTTCATCTATAAAGGAATTGCAAAATGAGAATTTGCAACTAAAAGAAGCCTTCAGGAGTGATAAAGATGAAAAAGAAGTTCTTTATGACAAGCTGAGGGACATGGACAAGCTTTTAGAAAAGAATGTTGCCCTAGAGAGTTCATTGTCGGAATTAAAAGGCAAGTTGGAAGGCTCTACAGAAAGGATCAAAGAATTGCAGGAGTCTTGCCAGTTTCTTCGAGGGGAAAAATCTGAACTTCATGCTGAAAAAGTCATTGTGCTCTCCCAGTTGCAAGTCATGGCAGAGAATGTGCAGAAGCTCCTGGAGAAAAGCGCCTTGCTTGAGAATTCTCTGTCTGGTGCACACATTGAGCTTGAGGGACTAAGATCAAAGTCAAAAAGCTTAGAAGACATGTGCCAAATGCTTAAAGATGAGAAATCTAATCTTCTTACTGAAAAAAGCAACCTGGTCACTCGGTTGGAAGATGTTGAACAGAGACTAGGGAATCTAGAAATCAGGTTTGCCAAATTAGAAGAAAAATATATTGATCTGGAGAAGGAGAAAGAATTCTCCCGCTCTCAAGTAAAAGAATTATGGAGTTACCTTGGTGTAGAAAAACAAGAGCATGCCAATTATATACAGTCAAGCAACTCTCGATTGGTAAACCTTGAGAATGAGTTGCATGCTCTCCAACAAGATAGAAAACTGTCCAAGACAGAATTTGAAGAAGCATTAGATAAAGCTGTAAATGCTCAGCTTGAGATATTCATCTTGCAGAAATTTGTACAAGATTTAGAAGAGAAAAACTTGTCTCTGTTATTTGAATGTCAGAAACATGTTGAGGCGTCCAAGTTATCCAATAA
>CAODLS010099754.1:0-10829 GCA_948243855.1 Flueggea neowawraea | reverse complement strand
TATCCATAATCAGTAAAACGTGATTATCCACTTAGCAACATACTAATCTTTAATTCATTATTATTCCCATGATAATGATCGATTAGGGACATTTAGAATAGTATTCCTTTTATCTTTATGGTTTTACTATCAAGTCACGTACTTGATGGCATAAAGAAAAATAAACTATTCATGAATTTTTATCTTCATAAAATAGATAATATTTCATAGAAATAAAATGTCTCTTTATTATTAAATAAACCGCAATGACAATGTTTACATGATTTGAGCTAGGGCACAAAACTAACACAAAGAATATTGAAAGCTCAAGTGAGGATGATTTTGATAATGTGGAGCACCTCACAAAGAAATTTTACAAATTTCTCAACAGGAAAAGAGAGGCAAAGAAGGCCAATAAGAGGAGGAACAAATTGATTTGCTATAAATATAATGAACTGGGTCATGTCAAACCAGATTGCCCTTATTTGAATAAACATGGCAAAAGGAGGAAAAGAAGATTCATTGATGACGATTCAAGTTCTAGTAGTGATGATGATGAAGTTGGAGGAATATGCTTGACAGCCCATGCAAATGTGGTATCCTTCCCTTGAACTCAAATTTTATTTTGATTTCTTCATTTGTATGCATTCTGTTTTTATAAGTTGATTTTGTGTATTTTATAAGGGGATATACATTTATTGATTGTTTTTTGCTGTAGTGATTTGTTTTTGTGTATTCATAATATTTATACATGTTTGATATACCTTGTTACATTGATTGATGGAATTTGTTTAACTTACATAAATATGGTTTATATTTCTAGATTTTTTGGTAATTTTTGTGAAATTTTTTGAAATCCAGAACCAATTTTGTTGAATTATTTGGTAATATAAAATGTAGATTACATATTTTCTGTTTGTATTAAAATTTGAAAAAAAATTGCTTTATTCATGTATATTATTTTGTATTTGATACATGTTGACCTGGTTACATCTATTGATTATATGTTCAATCAATCTAGTACATCAGTTGTACTAATCCACCTTTCTATGTATGTTTCATCTGGTGAGATATCGAGTTGCAGTGGTAGCCAGAGGGCCAGCTGCACATGCTAGGTTGAGACAAATGGAAGAAAATTTGAGGGCCATTAAGATTGACAACAACTTTCGTAGCGATTATATTGATGGGGTAGTATCGTATATTGTTCGTTTGAACAACGCTTGACAGGAATTTGTGTGGCGTGTGGTTTTAGACTAGAAACCGACCTTAATGGCATGATTCAGGTGATGTTAGACTCATTCACCGGATCTAACCTTAAAGGATGGTTTGCTCTCTGCATGGTTCAAGGACATTTAAGAGCTACCCTTCGGGTGTTCTTAGTAGTCTTAGCTAGGAGAGGCGTGCTTAGGCCGCTTAGGCGCATGCACCCTAACCACCCTATGGTCATTCGAAGTAGCCGTGAGATTCTGAGCTATTGGCTTGGAAACTTAACACACACCTTACCTGAAGAGCTATAGGAGGAAGTTCGAGAGTTACTTCCTAGGACCCGAGTTTATTTCTAAAAAGCCTCTTAGTTTACTGAGTTTTTTAGACAAGTTGTTAGTTACTTGTCATTTTACATAAATAAGTTTTATGTACATACACTAGGTATATGGTTTTGGATACTTTATGTAAATTGTTACTATGTTGAGATAATAAATAGTGTTAATTATGTTTATTATTTTGAGTTTTTTTATTATGATAAATTGTTTAATTGTGGTGAATGCAATTATTCATATGTTGAATGTTGCTAAATATTATTGCATTGTTAATTGTGTATGGACTCATAAATGCAATAAATAACATAATAAGTCTAAGTTTAGATAACTTAGAAACCAAATTCTATATGTTGGGAAAATTGATCATTTACTATCCTTGAAATTGAATTTAGTGTAATTAGTTATTAAGAATGAGATGGTAATAGAACATTTAGTGTACTATTCAATTCTAAACTTACATAATTGGTTGCACTTGTTTAATTTCTGAATGGATAGTAAATGCTTGTGTATTGTTGTATCTTCTTATTTAGTGCAACTTTTCATGATAGATTTCTAAACAATATGTCTACTGAGCTTAACAAAGATAACAAGCTGAATGGTGATAATTATGATATTTGGGCTATGAAAGTCCGATATGTGCTTGAGGAGTAGGAGGCTTCCGAACCCTTGGATTCGATTATGGTCGGACCTGAAAAGAGCACTACCACTCAACATAGGCTTAATCGTGAAGCCTATGTTGTTTGGAAGAAGAAGAATTCATTTGCCTGCATCATCATCCTAAGAATTCATTTGCCCGCATTATCATCCTGAGTACATTGGATGATGATATTGCTATGGAATTCAAAGGCTATAAGAATGCCAAAGAACTCTGGTCTGAATTGAAGGAGAGATTCAACAGTGTGTCGCTGACTAAGCACCGGTCTTTGACCATAAAATTTGACACATACTAGAAGTGCCATGATCGTAACATGCAAAACCACCTCATGAAAATGAGGAATATGATCAATGGGCTTAGTAATGCTAGTCACAAGCTAATTGAGGAGCAAAAAATCCAAGTTGTAATCCGTTCTTTACTAACCAGTTGGGATCAAATGCAGCATCATTAGACACATGCTTCTAACATTCGAACTTTCAATGACGCTATACGTTATCTTGAGCTCGAGGAGGACCGTATGATGGTTCTAAAGATTAATGTTGAGGGTCATGTAGGTTCTTCCGGACCCTAAAGGGGTTTAACTAGCAAAGAGAAGAGGAAGCAAAGACCATTCTTCTTTATAAATAAAGGAAAGGATTCCAAAGGAAAAAAAAAACAAAAAGGGCAGAAAAAGAAAAAAAGGGCAAGGGCAAGTCCCGCCTTTCAAAGATTAAATGCTATAACTACGAACAGAGGGAGCATATTGCTAAAGACTGCAATGCTCATAAGAAGGTACATGACCTTTATTCCTTATTTAAATTATTCCTTTTTTAAATTATGATTGCGTGTCAAGTTTTGTATTCCTAACTGAATGCCACCCTCAATGGGTGATTGATTCAGGAGCAACCGACCATGTGAGTACAAGACGTGAGACATATGTCTAGTTTCGAAGAATTCCTCAAGGAACAAAATGGATATATGTTGAGAACAATGACAAAGTGGAGGTCCAAGGTATTGGTATTTGTATGCTAAACTTGTGGGGTGGCAAAACATTGTTGCTATATGATGTCCTCTATGCTCTAGAAATACAAAGGAATTTGGTTTCTATTTTATGTTTAATGAAGAATGGATTTACTTTATCTTTTGAGAATAATATGGTAGATATATTTTTGGGTGGTACATATTATGGCTCTGGATTTTTCATGAATGGTTTTATTGTTATGGATATAGACTATGTAAATAACAATGATACTAATTTTTCTTATGTTACTTCATCATTGGATCGTATGAATGATGTTAATCTATAGCACACAAAGCTTAGCTATATTGGCGAAGACTGTATGGGCCATCTAGCCAAGGCAGACATGTTAGGTAATTTACGAGAAGTCGAATTACCAACTTATTGCCTGAAAGGAAAACTAGTATGAAAACCATTTGGTAAAGCAACATGAGCTGAATGTCAGTTGCAACCTATCCATTTTGACATTTGTGGACCAATGAATGTGAGAGCACGTCATAGATCGTACTACTTCATCACATTTATAGATGACTATAAGTGTAATAGTCATATCTATTTGATTTCCCATAAATCTAAAGCAATAAGTTGTTTCAAAAGATTTATGAATCTAGTTGAAAATCAACTAGATATAAAATCAAGGCCTTAAGAACTGATTGTGGTTAGGAATACCTCTTTGAGGAATTAAAGACATTATGTGATGAAAGGGGAATTGACCACCAATTGTCAATCCCTACAACCCTGCAACAAAACGGTGTAGCGGAGAGGATAAATAAAACACTTCTTGATATGGTAAGATCAATGATGACTGAAGCCTGCTTACCAATATCTTTTTGGGGAGATGAGTTGCTAACAACAACTTATGTCTTAAATAGTGTTCCAATTAAATTTGTTGCCACCGCATCTTATGAGATGTGGACAGGTCGTAAGCTCGATCTATCTTACTTAAGGTCGTGGGATTGTGCAACCTACACTTATTATACCTTTAGCAAGCATGAAAAGCTTGGTCCAAAGGGTAGAAAAGGAATCTTCATAAGATATTCTGACACCTCCAAATGATACGTCCTAGTGGGAGAGCAAGAAGATGGTACAGTGACCGAGTATGAATCTTAAGACGTCACATTTCTTAAAAGGGAATTTCCACAATTGGGAGAACTGATTCAAGACTTCACTTTCTGTAAGGCACAGGAACTTGAACATTCATGATCACTCCATCCGAGTGGGAGAGATTTTGTGGCTGAGGATGAAAGTTTAGACTTTACACTTTAAGCCAGTGCGGATGTTCATGGTCCTAACTCCAGTGGAAGTATGAATCCTAATTTGAGTGGGAGTCAAAACCCTGTGACAAATCAAAATGGTAATCTTTTTCCCCGTAGGAGTATTCTAAATCTTGACAACTACATGCGATTTGTGTATGAAGAGGCGGAACCGATACGTAAGTCAATGGAAAAACATAGTGAAGTTTTCTTAACAATAATCCCACTAGACGAGGAAGCACCCACAAACATGTGAGAGGTTCTTGAATCCCCAAGTAAAGACTAATGGATTAGGTCAATGGAAGAAGAAATGACATCTATGAGTTTAAACCAAGTGTGGGAATTGGATGAACTCCTCGAAGGCCGAAAAACTATTAAGAATAAGTGGATACATACAATTAAGTGTGGCGTTGATGGCAACCTATCAAGCAAAAAAGTTGCTTAGTCGCAAAGGGGTTTACACAATAAGAAGGAATCAATTACGATGAGACATGCTCACCTATTGTAAGATTTGCCTTGATTAGGTTGATCTTAGCAGTAGTTGTTGCTATGGACCTTGAGTTATATTAGATGGATGTAAAGAATACGTTCCTTAATGGGGAACTGGATGAAGAAATATATATAGTACAACCTGAATGTTTCGTAGTCCCTGAAAGCTAGCATAAAGTTTGCAAGCTGAAGAGATCTATTTATAGCCTCAAGCAGTCTTCAAGGCAATGGTATATTCACTTTCATGAGGTGATTATCTCATTTGATCTCAAAATGATCGATGAAAACTATTGTGTATGCCTCAAATGCTCGGGAGACAAGTTTGTCATTCTAAAGTGATACATAGAAGACATTCTTATTGCAGGTAATGATATGACCTATATCAGAGGTGTCAAAGATTGGTTATATATCATATTTGGAATGAAAGACATGGAAAATGCAGAATACATCATTGGGGTTAAAATCTCAAGAGATCAATCTAAGTAATTGATATCTCTTTCACAAAAAGGGTACATCAAAAAAGTATTAGAGCGATTTTACATGTAAAACTACAATTCTGTGCAACCCCAATAGCTAAGAATCACTAAATTAGCCATAATAAGTGTCCATAAAAGGCAACAGAGAAGGAACGAATGAAGAATGTTTCATATTGCCTAATGTACGCAATGATGTGTACTAGACCTGATATTTGCTTTGTTGTTGGTCTACTAAGTAGATTCCAGTCAAACCCTAGAAAATTGCACTGGCAAGCAGTAAAACGAGTTCTGCAATACTTGAAGGGCGTTGTTGATTACACACTGTGTTATCAAGGAAAGGATCTACGCTTAAGAGGATACATAGATGCAGACTTGGGCGAAGATGTGGATGAGAGGAAATCCACATCTAGATATGTATTATTGCTTAACAGTGGAGCTGTGTACTGGAGAAGCAAGAAACAGACTAACATAGCGTTGTCTACAATGGAATCTGAGTACATAACTACGTTTGCCGCAGTGCAAGAGGCTTTTTGGTTGAAGAGGTTGCTTAACCATTTGGGGTTAACCGCTTCTTAAGATCCTTTGACTATTTATAGTGATAGTCAAGCATTGATTGCTTACTCCAAGGACCCGAGGTACCATGGAAGAACTAAGCACATTGAAATCAAGTATCACTTTGTTAGAGATCTAGTTGCATAAGGGGAGGTGAAATTAGAGTATATTCCTATGCATGAAAGGATTATAGATCCATTTACTAAGCCATTAGTTAAAGAAGATTTCATTAGACAGGTTATCTATCTAGGCCTGCGTAGGATGTAAAATAGTACTTTGTATTCCCTTATTATGATTTTGAGTCCATAAATAAAATCATATTTTTTCTTTTAAATTTTATTGTTCGAAGTACACATATAAGAATGTTGTGAATATATATTCATTAGTATAAGAGCATGTTGGATAGAGAAGTAACTCACTCACACGGGTGTTTACTTTAGTCTTGCAATATGTAGGGCAAGGACCAAAATAAGGCCGATTTTGAGCATGAAGTCAAGATTGTGTTCATAATCAAGAGTCCATCTTGCATTTCACAATTGTCAGATTATTGTAAAAAGGCAAGATAGGTTGTATGAAAAGGAACATACGCAATAGGATGAACTCCTATGTTGATCATTAAATGATCACACACTAAAAAAAGTAAGAGTCTTTTAGCGTATTCTGTCTAAAAGCCAGAAGTAATCCTATTAAGTGGTTGATTAAGATTAAAATGGTGAAATACATTTTAATTAAAGCTTATGTGTGGTGTTAATAAATTTTATAAACATGCGCTCCTCCAAGAGAAGGATATTACACCACAACACATGATTATACTATTTATGCTACATATGACCATTGGGATGGAAAATATTATAAATAATGATCTCACTTTTCCTAGTGTGAGACCCTACCATGAACATACGGTTCTCGGTGGCTCATCCCTTAAGACCCTTAACACATTCAAAACACTTAGTTGAGTTAGGCTACTTTAGTGTACTGCTAATGGTTATGATTGATTCGACCAAGCGTGATACACTAAGCAAGTGAACTTGGCTAAGGTGGATCGTTTAGTATAAGAAGGGAAGATCGTTTTTAATGATGCATTCGCACTAGTCTCAATGTTTACATAGGCATCTATCATTGTCTGTCATGATATGTGAACATGAGTAAAGCTTCATTGAGATCATAATTGCGAACAGAATCAGCGATTGTGAAAAACGTTCTAGGGAGAGGCATACATAAATTTCATTTACATGTAGGAGCTTGTATTGAAGACACAACGACAGTAGGATCTATTAGTTGAGATCATTGTACAACCCTAATAGATGTATAGTGTCTGTACTCTTGACGTATGTTGGTCGCGCGGTCTATTTGCTTGTATGATAAGAGGATTGAGTATGGTTATATAAGAGTTAACCATATTACATGATGATGTTCCATATCGTCATGTGCGAGTGAGAGATGTTGGAAAACCGAGTTTGCCCTTGACACTAATAGGTGGAACAAGGTCCGTCGATTTTCGAGTTAACTATTGGTCCGAATAAGCCTGATTGGTTAATTGAAAAGCCCAACACATTGAGCCCATTATGTTGGGCCATATTCTAGAATCTTCTTTTTTGTTCTTGCATGTGCAAGAATAGAAAAGAAAAAGAAAATGGATAAGAAGAGGAAAAAATATAAAAAGGAAAATGAGACATAATTTTTTTACTTATTCCATTTCCTTGCTCTCTCCACCGTCCCTCTCATATCTCTCCCACTCACACCTTGTTCCTTGTTTGGAGACAAAGAAAAGAAAGGAAATTTTGTCTTCCTATCTCTAACCTGATTTTTAGTTGGTTTTTAGACTGCACAAATATTAGTTGTTCTCGTCTTGAGAGACTATGGTTCAACTAGATGCTTGCATCGGTCCTAAACTTCCACTATACTTGTTGAAAATAAGGTACTTACTCATTCTACTACTTATTTTAACTGTTTGTACAGTTTTTTTTGTATACCTTTTGTATACCTTCAACACCCATTATTGACCATTGCATAGATTTGCTCTCCAGTGATATGGATTACAAACTTAACGATTAAACCAACTTTGACAAGTGCCATTCATTAAAACCAGCCAAACCTACAAATTGGCTCGTGCACTCATATTTGGACAAAGAATTCCATTGTGAAAATAAATAAGCATAAAGTCTGATGGTTTTGTTCTCGACCTCTTGGAGTTGCCAATCTTTCTTGACACCCTGAATTTCTTGAATTCTTTGATAGTCTCGGACTTGAAAACTTTTACGGCCAAAAACCTCTTGAACACTCTACAATATTGATACTTTTACGGCCAAAAACCTCTTGAACACTCTACAATATTGATGCTTATTTATTTATAAATTAGTGCCTTTAATTCCAACAATTACATTGGTATATGCATGTCTTTAATTAGTACGTATATATGTATTTCATATATGTTTTAATCTCGATTGGTTGCTTCCAAATTGGTTTGACCAATTGTGTCAGTTCAAATTTTAATCAGAAGGTCTATCATAAAAAAGAATAATAGCGATCTATCTCGGAAGGTCAAGGCGTTGTCAGTTTGACTTTTTGAGTGTGAGTCGTTATTTCAACATCCATGTTATTTCCAAACAATTTTCCTCATACGCATTTGTATGAAAGAAACATTGGGCATTATCACTTGAAACATTGGGCATCATCACTGTCATCAACGTGTCCTTTGTCTCTTAAAGCGATGACCAAACATTGATTTTTCACATAAATTTTCCTATTTATATTAGTGAATTCTTCAAATTTTGGTTCCAAAAGAACCAACAATTCTTTGCCCACTATTTTGTCAAAAGTTGGAATCTATTTTTTTTTTACCCAATAAATGGATTTTTGATAGCTTTTCTAGCATCTGCTCAATGTGACTCCCCATATCTTGGACTTTGGCCTCAAAGGATTCCTACAATTCATGGACCCTTAGCATGCTTTTTAATCTCTGCTCAATGTGTATGTCCACATCTTGCACTTTGGCTTCAAAGCATTCCATGAATTCTTTGACCAAATGCTGACATGCTTTCTCTAATTCGCCTTGAAGGCATTGGCTTATCTTCTCTAATTCGACTTCAAAATCCTTCATTGCATCTGCAAACCTTCTGCGTAGAAAATTTTAAGTCGCTTGCCTTGCCACAAGTCTCCCACTATGATCACCATTTATGTCTTCCACTTTTTCCATCATGAGGCTCATCGACCCGCATGGGTCGCATTCGAGAGTAGGCATGTGTGTCAAAGGGTTCATGTCCTAGAAGTCTAGGGCGTTAAATTAGATACGAGTGCATAAACAAGTACAAATTTTATTAAACATAAAATATCATAGTACAATAAAACGGTCTAAAGTACAATGACCTAAGTATAGGGACATGACCCAAAATAAAATATCAAATTACAATGGAGATGAGTGGTATAAACTGAGAAAGAGCTCAAAAGTCTACATTCAAAGTGTGAGAGGGTAAATCATCACACAGTTTTGTAAATAGTTGAACTCAGTCAAAGAGTTGATGATGTTGTTGTTAAATTATTGATAATCCTATATTGCAAGGAACTAAATGCTATGCTAAGGACTAAATTAAGAAAAGATAAAGAAAGACGTAAAGATAAATGAGTTGTGTTGATGTGTGAGACCCCTCTTTTTTGTTGTTGATTCTTCCTTTTATAGCCCTTTGTAGTAACTGTGTACTCTATGACCTCCACATCCATGCAATTGTCTTCATCATGCCACCAACTTCCTAAACGTGCTCTAAACTAGATTTGTAAATTTGGAACCGAAACTGTGGAACCGAACCAGACCAGTCAAAACTGGAATCGAACCGAAACCGGAATCAGCCGACCAAAACCGGAGGGTTACGTTTAGGTTCCGATTCCACCCTTTAAGAAACCGTCGAATCGGCGGTTCCAAGGGTTATTTTTTTATTTTTTATTTTATTTTTTTCAACTCTATAAATACTCCCACCCCATTCTTACCAATTTTACACCATTTTTTCTCTCTCAATCTCTTCTACACTCTCACTCTCTCAAAAATTCATTTTGCTATAAATTACTCTTATTAATTATTTATACATTTTATTATTACAATTACATTTTATATATTTCTCAAAGTTATTTTTTGCAATTACATTTTTCAAATTCCTTCTACTTTTTACTATAGTTTAATTTAGTTATTTTGTTATTTCATTAAATTTAATTAATATTTGCATATTTATTTTGGAGTAATGAAAAATTTTGGTAGAAATAAAAATTTTGAAAGTTTTGAAGTTGAAAATATTAGAACTCAAGAGAGTCAAACTCAACCAATTCCCAGCCAAGGAGATGAGGGGGGAGCGGGAGAAAGAGTTTCTAGTTCCGATATTTTTAAAATTCATTTTAAGAAAATTTCTAGTGGTGATAAAAAATTTAAATTTTTTTGTAATTATTGTTTGCATAAGTACTCTTTCAAACATGGAGGGGGCTATGGAACATTTCAAAAACATATAATAATCAAGCATCCATAAAAAGTGGGAATGACGAGAGGACAAACACAACTAACTGGGTTTGCTTCTTCTTCGTCTCAACCTAGTTTATTTCGTTATAATCATGATGAATCTAGCATAGGTTTTGCCCAAATGGTTGTTGTTGATCATTTATCATTTAGTTTTGCTGAAAAGTTAGGATTTAATAAATGGGTTAAAGAACATTGCCAACCAGCTTTTAAACTAATTACTAGACATTTGGTTAGAAAAAATTTACTTAAATTGTATAAAAACAAAAAAAAAAAGAATTAGTAAATTATTTTCAATCAAATAGTATACATGTTTCTATTTTTTTCGATATTTGAAGTTATCATACTTTGACGCATTCATATATGAGCATTACATGTCATTGGGTTGATGAGAA
>CAODLS010099674.1:0-10943 GCA_948243855.1 Flueggea neowawraea | reverse complement strand
CACCAATATTACTACACGCTTTACTTCAGCCAAGGAATTATCGACTACGACAATATCCTTAACCGGAACAATACATCAGCACCATCATGTATTATTCCTGCAAAGAAAAGGAATCATAGGAAAAATATCAAAAGCTTTCGGTCAACTTGAAAGATCAATAACCCAGAATCATTTATAGCAAAAGAAATTAACAAAACATAAAACTTAAAAATTCTTTGATTCAATCACAATGACAAGGATGTATTGCACTGTTTTCAACAGTTTTACAGGAAACAAAGCACAACATGAGGGTTCTTCTTCAAACAGAAAATCATTAACTCGTCTTCATAACCTCTCTAACCCGACCCACACACGATTTTCATGTGGGTAATCACAAATTCAAAAGTTTTCATCTGTAATCTCCTTAACCATACCCACAAGACTCTCTAAAAAGCAGAATCCATGAACAAATTAACCTACACAAAGCTTGAGAAAGGAGAATTTAAGAAACCATATCTTTATCTTTACTTTTTGGCTACACCCTACTTCAATCACCAAAAACCCATGTCTCCAAAAATTAAAACCACATGTTCACACCATTCAACGAAACAAACATAACCCAATTTCACTAAAACTTGAATCTTTCATGGGTTCTAATTGAAATTAAGAAATTTATCAACAAACAAATATAAAGGCAACAACTTTTAGCAGTATTCACCAAGAAATGCGATGAAACTCTCAACACAAGCTGTCAAATATGTTGATATCCAAAACGATTTTAGGAATGAATCTACAGAGAACGCTTCACCCGTCGATTTCACTGACAACGCTTGATTCTATGTTTTCACTGATCAATAATGAGGAAGCTTCGAGATTTCGAGGAAGAACCGCAAGGTTAGGAAAGCTCAACGGCTAAAATAAACTCTCCAAATCTAACACTCCATATTTTTTGGACCAAAACCTGAGTCACGTGGTCTAACAGTCCAATGTTACTTAGCAACTTTTTTGCAAAGTGTTGATTCCGATCAAATCACTCACCATTTTCACAGAAGCAAACTCAAAATAGAACAAAGTCATCAATAGACTCAGCAAGTGAAGCTAACACTATTGACTCACCGATTTAAGCAATGATGGCAGGACCATTATATTGTTGTTGTAGATGGCGTCGAAAATACTTCTCCACCATGCTCCTGCAACCAGAACTCAAAAAATTTCAAATCCAAACAAACCAGCAAAACAAAACCCACACAAACAAATGTACCGACCTCAGGAAAGTCATGGATCAAGACTTCTCCTGCAACAATGACAATGGAATGAGATGTGACTTTGACAGACAGCAGCGTGGCTGTTGGCGAGTCACCACTGAGAAGCAAAGGGGGGAACGAGATTCCACAAAGATGGACAGAAAGCGGCGCGGCATACTAGTCTCACAACTCAGATGAATTTGTGAGGAAGAAACGAGATGAGATTTCGACAAGCAGCGGCACTGATGTTAAGGTTCCATGAATTCGTGCTTTTTATTTAGACTAAAACGATTAACTGCAAACAACTGCATTATATCTCATTTTTAATCAACGGATACAATTAAATAACTATGTCAACTATCCATATTTTTTGGACCAAAATCTGAATCAGTCAAGTACGTACCTCGTTTCATGCGTTGCTCCAAACACAAGTATACCTTTTTCAAGTTGTCAAATTGAGCTGTTGTCCACCTCGTATCTCTCTAGTTTCAAAGCCACAATATCCATTATAAATTGCATCTCATGCTATACCGTGCCGACTGCCTACTGCCAGATGTTTGTGGTGGAATCATTATGTTTGTTGTGGTTGCATCCATCAGATGCAACCACGTGCCTACTGCCAGATTTTGCTTTAACCTTGCTTAGTCTAACTAGAGCCACATGTGATTCCATGTTCCTTATTTGGCTAGATCGTGCCACATTTCTTAGCCCATGCCGTTAAATCATAGTATCACAACAAACATCATAAACGACATCACACCTAACTGCGCCATCATTGTACAGTCAAGTTTCTCCACAAGTGGTGTTTAATAGGCCGTTAGATTTTGATTTCACTACCTCTACCGTGAGTCTGCCACATTGGATCCACTTTCCATCCTTTTCTAAACCACTTGATTTCTCCACATGGCTTTATTCCAGCTGTTAGATTGCTTCTCTACCATTATTCAATGAACCATGCTGCATTAGATCTTGCTCCAACCTGTCATACATGACATTTCCTCCATACTATATGTCGTTCTATGCCACTGTTCCGATTTTCAACACTTTTGTCTAACTTCAAATCTATTTGGAATTTTTTGGGGACCAATTTTGGCTGATATTTTTGAGGATTCCATCAATTGTTGGAAGATATTATGCTATGAGATATTATCTGTAAATACTTAGCTGCTAGAAGCTATAGTGTTTCCTTGTATAGAGACCTACTATAACTATATATAGCCCTGCACATATACATTGAAATATACTGCAATTACATATTTCTATTCAGGTTAGTTTTTTGGATGGTATCGAAGCTAAATTGAACAAGTCTAAACTCTAACCGACCTTTCTACCTATGTCAACATGTCTGACATAATTGAAATCTCTAATCAACCAACTTTCGCTACCCAAGCCACACTTAGAACACTACATCAGAATCTAATTCCATTCGTATCACCATTAAATGACTGAATGGAAAAAAATTTCTCTGGTCTTCCCAGTTTGTATGCATGTATATCCACAACAGAGGCAACATTGGATAATTGATAGGAGAAAAAAAGGAACCTGCAGTTGATGATCCTGCATGTAATATGGGATGACGTGGGTGGAGAATTCAATGGAGAAAGATATCATATCCAAATATATGTGCTATTATACAACTAAGAAATTGTGGAACAATGTACTCAGATGTATTCTAATTTGGGAAACCAGAGTTGACGTCGAAGTTAGCGCAAATATGCTAAGGTGAGCACCATGTTACTTTAACTATCTGAAACGTCCATAGTAGGATCTAATTAGGTTTAATGATTATGAATGGAAATGTCTAGATAGTTTCAATCATTATCGAAAGATTCTTGAGGATAACCACATCTTCAAATTTCTTATTGGACCTAATGTTGAGTAATGATGAAGTAAAAGATATGATTATTGGGAGACAACCACTTCCACCCCATGGTAAGGTTTATGCTAAAGGCCGTTATAAAGAAAGCAGGCACCAAGTTATGCTTGGTAAGATATTCTAACGCTACTATTGAAACTAGCCTTGGCTGTAAGAGGTGGTGTAGGTTTCAACAGAAAGTCTGAAGATAAGTCACATGTGTGGTGTGATTATTGCAACAAAGCACGTCACACACGCGAAACCTGCTGGAAACTCCATGGCAAACCTGGTAACTGGAAGAGCTCTCATGAAGGCAAATTTAATATAGAATCATCAGCTAGTGAGGTAGATTTTGGAACATTCAGTGAAGAGGAAATTAATCGCATTTACAAAATAATGAAACCCAAATCTAAATCCTCAAATACTCCTAATGCATCCATTGCACAAACAAGTAGTGATTCTAGTTTTCCTAATGCTTTTCGTGCTCTTTCCCATACTATTCTACTCCATAGACCATTGATTCAGCAACATCTGATCACATAGGCAACCATTCTCATTTATTTCATACTCATAACCCTTGCTCTGATCGCAAAAAAAGTTTGTATTGCAGAGGGGTCTTTTTTCTCCTATATTCGGGAAAGGTTTGATTCAATTGTCTACTAAAATTTGCCTCAATCTGTCCTTCATGTTCCTAAACTTGCTTCCAATATTTTATCTATAAGCAAACTAGCTCAAGATACTAATTGTGTTGTTACTTTTTTTGAATCTCGTTGTGTGTTTTAGGATTAGATATTGAGGAGGATGAGTGGTAGTGCTAAACTAATAGATGGAATTTACTATTTTGTTGAGGAAGACTTAAAGAGTAAAGAAGCTCAAAGCTTTATTAGTATCCGTTCTACCCCTGTTAAGGATCAAATTTTGCTTTGGCATAAGACATTAGATTATCCTAGCCTCTTTTATCTTAAAACAATATTCCTGCATTTGTTTAAATATGTTAGTTGTTCAGAACTTGATTGTGAATATTGCATTCTTTCAAAGAGTTATAAAAGTGTTTATCTTACTAAACCATACTAAGGCTGCAAACCTTTTGATTTAATTCATGGTGATGTTTGGCAACCTTCAAAAGTAAAAATGCTTTCTTGGAAAAAAGATGGTTCGGGACCTTCATAGATGATCATACTAGGTTATGTTGGTGTATTTATTGCATGAAAAATTGGAAGATATTTCAAAACTTTTATGCTATGATTGAAAACCAGTTTCAAACTAAAATTAGTATTTTTCAATCTTACAATGGTACTGAGTATTTTTAAATGGCTCTTGGAAATTTTTTGAAACTTAAAGGAATTATTCATAAATCTACTTATGTTGATACCCTTCAGCAAAATAAAATTGCTGCAAGAAAAAAATAAACTTCTCCTAGAAGTTTCTCGTTGCATGAAGTTTTCTACGAATGTTCCAAACAATCTTTGTGATGATGTTGTATTAAATACATTATATTTAATCAATAGAATGTCTTGTCATGTTCTTAACAACACCCCTAGTTATGCTAAAAAAATATTTTCCACACTCGACTGTCTCTACTCTTTCTCCCAAGGTTTTTGGCCGCACTGTTTTTGTTCATCTTAGAAGAAGACAATCAAAACTCGATCATAGGGCAGAAAAGTATGTTTTTCTTGGGTATGCTCCCTAAAAAAAGGGTTACAAATGCTACAACATGAAAACTAATAAAACAACAATCTTTATAGATGTCACATTTTTGGAAAATAAAAAATTCTTTCTTTAAAGGGAGAGTAAAAGTGAAGAAGGGATTTTTTTGGGAAATTACTCTATTACCTACACTAATTATGGCACTGATTATAATAAGCATACTAGTAATAAAGAAGAGAAAACACCTGATCTATTAATTCTACGCAAAGTTCACTCCAAGACAGGGGGAGAAATGTTACTATCTGTTCCTACAAAACAACTTAAAGAGCTTCATGTTTATACTAAGAGAAAGAATCAGCAAAGCAATAAAGCACCATCAGCCCTAATCATGCAAGGCCAATCAAACTCCTTGAAAAAAGAACCTGAGACCATATCTGATTCAGGCAACCGATTTGTACCTCTTCCTTTTGTTGTTTCTAATGATGATCAACTTATTGTATCTGTTGATCAACCTATTGCTAGTGGCATTCCTAGTGATATCTATGCTGATCTCTATCTTTCTATAGCCTTTAGGAGAGGAAAATCCTGCATTAATCATCCCTTATCAAACACATCTGTCCTATGGTGAACTCTCTCAGAATCACAAGTTCTTTGTTTCTAAAATCACTAATATGTTTGTCTCAAGGATATTTAGGAGGCTCTAGATGATCCAAAATGGAAGTTAGTTGTCATGGAGGAGATTAATGCCCTTGAGATGAATAGGACGTGGGAACTATTTGAGTTTTCAAAAAGCCACAAGTTGTTAGGATGAAATGACTATTCACAATCAAATTTGGGGCAGATGGAAGTGTAGAACAATTGAAGGTGAGACTTGTGACAAAAGGCTTCTCTTAAACTTATGGGCTTGATCATTAAGAATTTGCACATGTAGCAAAGGTAAATATTGTTTAAGTATTACTATCATTGGCTGTAAATTTTGACTAAAAGCACTTCAAATTGATGTTAAAAATGCTTTACTAAATGTAGGGCTGGCAATTTTTGACACAATAACACGATTTGTGAGTACACAATTACGACACAACACGAATGACAGAAATTCAATTTTTTTAATGTTTATGTCATGCATAATGATGTGTGATAAATAAATGGAATGACACGATTACGATACGTCTAACACGAATTGACACCCCTAACTAAATGGGAATTATAAAAAGACTTTTTGATGTGCTAACTTTTTTTTTTTAGAAGAGTTACGAGTAGAATAAGTTGTGCGGCCTAAAGAAATCATTATATGGCCTGAAATAGTCTCCCATAGCATGGTTTGATAGATTCAGGAAAGCTGTGAAGAGTTATGGCCACAGTCAAGGCCAATGTCACGATCCGTTTTCGAACCATGATCGGTGTACGAGGCGAAGTATTTGTGGGAGCCCAGCTCATCTCACACAAGCCTTGGACGATCAGATACTTTACCCAATTGAATTATTTAAAATCATTCGTAAAGAAAATACATGAATACCAGATAAAAACATAATCAGTGTGTGTGTGTGTGTGTATATATATATAATATATGAAAATATACTAAACAATGATAAATCAAATGTAATCAAAATAGCATACGAGAATATGAGTATAAAACAAAATACAAAAGATACCCAATAATCAACAGCAACCCGGTGTGAAATTCTATAACAACATATACAAGCCCGATCAAAAGGGCACTCACTGCCAAAAGAAATGCCTCACTGATCTTAGATCACTGAGCGGTCGCTGGATGCCAAAATATGCCTAAAAGATATTATGAGAAATGGGTGAGAAAATCTCAGTGATGGATGACACTCCAGATTGCCTCATACGTACATCACAAAGACCTTTTTAAAACCCTTTCAAAATAACACATTCTTGTAAGTATACTAAAATATATACACACTACTAATATTAGTATTTCTAAAACATTTCCAAAATGTTAGCAATCAAAGTAAACAACATACGATCATGCGATGTTATTTCCAAATCATAATACATATATCATATGTATATCAAATTTGATAAGGGGACTATAAACTGAAGCAGTTGTGCCTAGAGATGGCAATGGGTAGGGTATACCAATACTCTTACTCGTACCCGTAGTTCATGTCATGTACTCATACCCTACCCGTATCCGTGCGGGTAACAAAAATTACCACCCGTACCTTACCATCAAGGTACATGTTTACCTGTAAGGTACCCATTTACCCATAATTTAAATTTAATTAATTAACTTAAAATATAATAAATCACTAATTTAAAACAATAGATTGAAAAAATACACAAGACAATATGAAATATTATATTCACGCAACATAATATTAAAGTTATAATTTGCAATTGAATGTAGTTAATGAAATAGTAATATGATAAGTTATCATTTGATGGAGAATTTATACAAAAATTATAGTCTAAAATACTATACAAGAATAAAGATTAGTAGCATTTTCAACATTCTCATTGCAACCACTAAATTATATCTCTTAGTTCTAGTTTCTTACTGTGAAAAAAATATTAGACCAAAATATGTACTAAATGTTATATTTGTGACAGTAATATACCAAAATATGTGAGAGAAATTCTACAACTAATTTGTTGTGAAAAAATTCTTAAAAATTTATTTTTGTCTATTATTTCTATGTTGAAAACGACTTTAAAACCAAAGTATATTGGTATGAATGATTTGAGGTATTATTAATTGTATCATATCATGTATATAACTAATAATATATTTTTGTAATCAATTTTTAATTTCTTTATGCCAATACTATATGAATGAGTTTTACATACAAAAATTTTATCTAAAATATTTAAGTTATAATAAGTTCTTTGAATATAAAATTATAATAATAGCTTCTCAATAACAACATCTCATCCTAACTATATAAAAACTACAATATCTAACTAAATACATTTATAACCTCACTCTAGTTTATATATATATATGTGTGTGTGTGTGTGTGTGTGTGTGTGTGTGGCGGGTACGGGTCGGGTATTCCTATATTCATGCCCTACCGATACACACACAGTAAAATGTGGGTATTACTCGTACCTATACCCATACCTAATCAAAGCGGGTAATACTCGCGCTAACTGGGTACAGGTAAGGTCATATCCATCAGGTAGGGTATAAATTGTCATTGCCATCTCTAGCTATGCCACCAATAAAAAATCTGTATAACAGATACTGAAGTGATTGTATCACTGAAATATGTGTATCTGGACGAACACACAACTACTGTACTACCTAGGTAAAAAGGGTCTTCTCTGAGCAGTGGTATACCAAAGGCTACTTATAACCCAATAGCATAGGTGCCCCATATATATATATATATATATATATAAACATACAGGTAGATATATCATCGTATAAACCAGAAAAATGTTACGTATAACAGTTCAAGAAAAATACTAAAAACAAATTATCACGTAACCAGTTTAATTAATCAATCCATTATTAGTTATATCACAGGTAATTACCCAACACAACAAAAACTAATATATTTTAGAAGACACATCCTAAGTGCCTAAAGCTGTAGCCACACTCACCTGGAGTCCAAATGCAAAGCTAGATCAATCACGCACCACTAGTAAGGGGCTGGTCTCGATGGTAGGGATGCGAAGCTGAAATAGAAACAAATCAATCGGATCAAAATATAATACTGCTGATGTGGTGATACCGAATGCATGAGATGCAATGTAGATGCAACCACTTAAAATCTATTTCGATCAAAGATCTATCGCTCTCAACTCAAAGATCATAATCTACATAAAATTATAGTCCAATCCTAAAAATATTCAAAGTATCTTATTAGGCTCCAAAACATATAAGAAAATATCACTTTAGTCCCTTTGAAATATGTCTTACTCGAGTACCTTAACTGTCAACTTGAGTAAGATTGCACTGAGGTAACTCGAGTAAGCCTAAAGCCTACCTCGAGTAACTCATACCCTGGATAACTCAAGTAAGCACAATGGATAACTCGAGTTATACGACATTCAGGTTACTCAAATAGACAAAACAGATAACTCGAGTTATGCATCTTCCTGATCGAAAATGTAATACCCCGTTCATTTTGGACTAGAGTTTTTGTAGCAACTTGTTCGATTATGATTTAATCTGAAATACTCAAGATGATGATTATGTGTTTGATGATTATGAATTGACAAAGTTTTGGTGTTCAGTTGGTCCCAGTTCAATCTTGATCAATTGGAGTATTGATTATATGTTTAACGATGTCTTGAGGTGTTGATTTAATGTTTGGAGGTGTTTAATAATGATATTTTATAAAGTTGGATGTTGTCAAGTTTCGAGAATAATGAGTTGTTTGAGAAAACACTTTGTGTTACCTTAGTTGAATTGACATGTGGATAACTCGAGTTAGAGTTTGGATAACTCAAGTTATATAGGGGCTTTTTAACTAGAGTTAGAAGATTTATAACTCGAGGTATCCATGCATTCTGTTGAAATGACACTGTCGTTGGGCAGGGGTCTATATAAACCCCAAACTCGATTCCTTCGGCCTCTACACCTCATTTTCGTCTCTCTTCACTCCCATTCAGTTCTTTTTGCTTGCTCATCACCTCTCCTTGGTTTCCAAACGTTCCCAGAGGTAAGAATTCACTTCTAGCACTCTCTTTCCTTTCATTTGGTGCATTTTGTTGGGTTTGTTTTTTGAAGAACGTTTTTGAGTTTTTGTTTTGGATTTCAGTTTAAGCTTAAATATGTGGAGAAAGAGATTAGATATTCTTATATCTTGGTGGATTAAGGTTATAAACACATAGTTGAGCTTGGATTTGAAGGATTTGATGAGTTCTTTGAATGAGTTATGATTTGAACGAATTTGTGAAGAGACTTGATGATTTTGAGTTATGTTGATGAAACCAATTGTAGATTTGTATTCAGGAGGTTGAATAGAGGTATTATAGGTGATTGAGAGTGATTTCTATAGGTTGAATAAGTGTTAGACGAATTATGGAAATTCTAGGCATGTGATAACTCGAGTTATATTTTGACTAACTTGAGTAATTTGGTGTGCGTATAACTCGAGTTATAATTTGGCTAACTTGAGTTATTTGGGGTGTGTATAACTCGAGTTATCACTTTGGCTAACTCGAGTTATCCATAGTTCTGAGGGACCAAATAGTGTAATTTTGGTACTTTATATATTTGGGATCTAATTCGCAATTTCTGAGAGATTGATGACTAATTTGGAGATTTAAATTACTTGGAGGACTAGTAGGACCCTTTGAGGATTAATTGGTAAATTTTGAAAAGTTTGAGGACTAAATCATAATTTTGCAACAGTTCAGGAACCAAATCATATTTTTACATAGATTTCGATTTTTGAGCTGAGAGTGTTAGATCTTCAATCGAAATAGGATTTCTGATGCCGATAGCATCTGAGTCTGCATTTGCATTTCATGCATATTTTGTATTACCACAGTCACCATGTTTGATCTATTATGAATACTTTGTTTCAGCTCAGTTCAATTTTTGAGGTGACTAGCTATCGACCGGCGGTCAGTGTTACGGGTTTGGAAGCTCGTCATCCAGGAGAGTGGATGACAGCTTAAGACACATAGGCTGTGTCTCTTCTACCTATATGTTTTTGTTGTGCTATCACCATAGCATGTAAATTGGACTAATCTAATGATTGGTTAATTTAATAAATTGGATTATGTGTATGAATATTCACCACTTTGTTTTTGGAAACTTACGTATATATATATATGTTTTTTATGCTGAGTGCATACTATGTTTTTGGATATTATGGTTTTTGAATGGATATTCAAACTCTGTGTTTGATAAACAGATATATATTTGTGTATATATCATCTCCCTCTGTTTTGACTCTAATCTGAACATTTTGTTCTATGAACGCTACTTGGCATTTTGACACGTTTATCTATAACTTGTATTTGATTGGATTTTCAAATATCATTTCAAAATAAAGATTATGTTTCTGAATATATATATATATATATATATATATGGAATTGTTTTGGGAAATCAGTGACTTTTTTTTGGACTGTAATACGTAAGTTATATCTTATATATCTTATTACTTTTTATATACTGGGTCGCACGACCGATTGTTATTGGATTTAAATTATACTATTTATATGTTTTTGAGACGGGATACCTTTATTACAAGGTTCGTAGCTTTTCGTATACCAAGGATTGTTATACC
>CAODLS010099581.1:0-12768 GCA_948243855.1 Flueggea neowawraea | reverse complement strand
CTGGTGAGTGGCTGCTGGTGCCGATAAGCACGAGTTGCTGTAACAAACACAACATAAGAATCATTAAATATGGTACTGTGGACTTATGAGATGCATGAATACAATGTAATGTCTATGCCGAACTCTCAGTCGAGCTAATCCTAACTAACCGAACACCCTCAAGTGCTCTAAACATCCTTAAAAATATGAATCTAACATCCTTTGTTCCAAAACAGATCATGATCATTGAGAATCAATATTCCTAATCTCGGTTTATTTACACCTCAAGGCACAAATCATTAAATCCATCCAAACCAACCATGATTATGGTATCTCTAACCTATATTCATCAATATATAACAGAAACCAACTCCAAATAACTCAGAAATCTATGAAAATCCAAACCCTAGCTCGGATTATACCCAAATCACATAACCAAGAAACTCCCAAAATCGAAGCTAAAATCCGTTGATCTTAACCTTAAACGATCATAACTTAACTCAAATGAATACCAAGCCTTCGGAAATACAGAAATCATAACCATCCAAAAATCTTAGCTAAAATTCTAGATAATTGATGCATGATCAAAATCAAGAAAAAGAAAGGATCAATGAGTAATTCTTACCTTAAAGATCCAAAAGAAATCAAGGAAAAGCAAGAGAAGCAAAGGAAATGAAAAGAGATTATTCAGAGAGTATTTCTAGTGATGAAGAGTGAGTTCTGACGAAAAAAGAACGGCTGAAAGGTATTTATAGCCTCACACAACCGACATACCACATTGCACTAACAACATTCCAGAAGACGTGCATCTACGTATACAGTACTCATGCTACGTACGTAGTACGGCATTTGCGTGGGTTGTACCATCCTCAACGCATACAGACGTGTTGAATTGATGATTTCCTAGCCTACAGACCAAGATCTACGCACGTTCCACTATGTGCAACGTACACAGTACTTCCCTATCACTCACAGTGCACGCTCCAGTAACATGCAACGCATACTGAACCTCTTCTACGCACACAGACGTGTTGAGGCACATCCACAACCAACCTCAGACGTCGATCAACATACACAGAACCAACCTTCTACGCACGTAGAAGACCTCCAGAATCTTCAACGCACGCAGAACACACGTTAGACTCTTTCAACTGAAATTAACCCTAAAAATTAAGATTTCTCACATCATTAACATCCCAAAACTAGACAGAATGCTACAGTAGTTCGATTGTAACAGTAGGAAATATTACAGTCAGGGTCTCGACTCATTAGGAAAAGACCAGAAACTCACACACTTGGGTGTCATAAGGCTTAAACCCAGACTTGAGCGTCAACAGGGGATTGCTCTACCGTTGGAACAAGCGGTCATAGCAGCCGCTTCACAACCATTCAATTTTGGGGTTAATAGGTGAAAAATGACTGTTTCGAGTTAATAAAAAAATTAAAGTTCATGGGGTTTAAGGGGGGCAATTGCAAAAAAATATCTCTTAAATTACATAATTATGAAGATACGCATTTTGAAAAAGCCCTACAAAGTTTCGCCGTCTCATGTGGTTCCTACAATTTGACACGCTTAACCAAGTCCTAAAGTATAATTTTGTACGCTTACACTAGCAAAACGAAGAAGCTGCTGTTGTAGGATTTTCTATTTAAGCCACTAAAAACAAAGGGCTAATTATATAATTGTATCCAAAAAAACAAAAATTAGAACATTACACCTATGAAATTTCGTTTTCGAACGGACAAAATTTCAAATCTTATTTGCCATATCTCAAATTTTGTACCCCAATCACTTATAAAAACAAGGACTGCATGCTTCTTTTTCTTTAAAGTGACAAATATCAGAAGCAAAGGCTCAACAATTTAAAAAATAACATTTTAGTCCTTGGATGGTGAAAATTTAATTACTCTTCCTTCAATCATCGTTGTCAACATAAATAAACAATTTTTTAATCCAAAATATGCTTATTTATTAATACTCACACTATTTTTGCCTTCATCTTTATTTTTTTCCTACGTTGTTTCATTTAAATTTTATTTTGATATTTTAAAAATAATCAAATGTGCTAATTTTATATATATATTACATTTCGGTACATTAATTAAAAAATTTAAAAATAATCAGATGTGCTAATTTTGACATATATAGTAATACTATTGATTTCTCCTCATTATATATCCAATAAATGAAAAATCCATTTATTTCCTCAAAAAATAATTCCCGATGTATGTTTATGTAACTCAAGAAAATATTCACCAATGTATCTTTTTTAACTGTTTACAAACTATAAATATATATAATATGTAATTTTTTAAAAAAAAAGAAATAAACCCATATTCAAACTAAAATAAACTTAAAGAAAAATATATTGTAAAAAAGATATTTATTGAACTTAAGAAAAATAATCAAGTAGCAATATATTTAATGAGAAAGTGATATAAAAAAAACTTTTTACAAATTAATATATATATATATATATAATCAAAGAGACATAAACTTGAAAAAACAAAAGAGATTATAGAAAATATGGCCGTTTCTTAGCAAATTAGAAAACAAGAGAGATTATAGAACATATAGCAAATTAAGAAAAAATCAACTAGAGAACAATAAAAAATCAACCAAAAAACAACCACAAAACCAACTAAAGCAAATTAAGCAAAAATCAACCAGAAAACAACCATAAATCAACCAAAAAATAACCACTAACCAACCAAAGCAAATTAAACAGAAAATGAACTAGAAATCGACCAAAAAATGACTAAAGTAAATTAAGCAAAAAATAACCAGAAAACAACCATAAATCAACCAAAAAAACAAAATTGAATTGAATTTTAAAAAAAAAATAGATGAAGCACTGAAATAAAAGGCGATTATAGCGAAAGATTCAAAAACTTACTTAGATTTTTGGTTAATCAATAAGTTTATATTACTCAAATTTTTGGTTGATTTTATGTTGTTTTTAAGTTTCCAGAAGATCAAAAAAATACAATATATATATAGAAAATAAACTAAAATAAACTCAAACAAAAAATTATTGTAGAAAAGATATTTATTGAACTTAAGAAAGATAATCAACCAGTTTATTTTATTTTAATTTTTCATTGATTTAATGTCTCTCTCCCTCTCCAAGACAAAGTCATCAGCCTCTTTAAGAGAAGAAGAGATTTTCTCTTCTTGCTTTGTGTCTTGTGATTCGTCTGGTGCCATCTAGGTTGTGGGTACTTACTATGTGCTCGTCGCCTAACCGTGATTTTTAGTACGTGGAGACTAGCGTCGCCTTAATTCATTGGCATTCTATATATCTATATTTCATGGCATGTCAATCGAGGTATACTTGATTCCCTATGATTTATTTATTATATTTTTGTATAAAGTGCTTTCAGTTTGGTTTTTAGTTTATTTTTTTGTTGTTTTTGCATTTACATATTATATATTGTTACAAATAACAATCTATGGATAGAATATCAATTAAAAATTAAATAAATATTAAATAATAATCCATGAATAGAAAATCAAATAAAAATACAAAGAAAACAAAAAATGAAAATGAAAAAAATTAAATGAAGACACAAAAATTCTGAATAAGTAAAAAAAGGAATTACAAAATTAATCTCATGCATAAAAATTATTTTAAATATGGTCATACATAAAAATAGTAATTTAAATATTATTTTTACTTTTTCAAAAAAAGTTACCATTTTATAAGCTTGAATTTGTTTGAAGCCATGCATGAAGTAAACAAGTCATGCATGAAAGTGGTCCTTTGAACATCGTTTTCTATTTATTGAAAAAAGAAAGAAAAATAATATTATTTTTTAATAAGTAAAAAAAACGTAAGTGCTGCAAAATGTCCTCAAATCACCACATGTATGATACTGATATTAGTGGTCTGCTAGACTGACAAATGTCTCTTGCTTGCAGAAGTTAAAATCAATTATTAACCAATTGTCGTATTAAATATTAACGTTGTCATAATGAATATGAGCTTCCCACGCGATTTCAGAAATCAACCATTTTCGGCGTACACTAGAAATAATTTTTGTCACGTAATTTCCTCTTTAATGGGATACAAACTGAAGTTCAGGGTCAGGGGGCCGAGTTATGGGTGTGGCCCGTAGTTATCCGTAAATAAAAAACACATTTCAACGTCAAATTAATTTTGTAAAACGCGAAATACTTATAAATTCCCATGATCCACATATATATACATAAAATCGTCATAAAAGATCACTAAGAAAACAAGCATGTATAATACTTATAAATTCCCATTATCCACAGATATATACATAAAATCGTCATAAAAGATCACTAAGCAAACAACATGTATAATACTTATAAATTCCCATTATCCACATTTATATACATAAAATCGTCATAAAAGATCACTAAGAAAACAAGCATGTATAATACTTATAAATTCCCATTATCCACATATATATACATAAAATCGTCATAAAAGATCACTAAGAAAACAAGCATGTATACAAGTTATTCACACTAAAATTCAAGTTGTTAGTCCGACTGACAACAATTGCCAACCATACACAAACCAAATTGCGCCGGATCCATTCCAAAATGAGTCCTGCAGGCCAAAACTATTTATTTTTTATCTTTAAAAATATTTTTTAAAGTGAAATATAGTGTAAAATATATTAATAACAATTAAAAATACTAATAATATTATTAATTGTTTTAGAATATGTTTTATATAATGATTATTAATTTATTATATAAAATAAAAAAGCTCAAAAAAGTTATTTCTTAAAATTTTCAAGCTGGGCCAGTAGATAAGGGGCAAGCTTCTAACTCGAAGTCCTAAAAGAATTGGCTTCTAACTCAAACAGTTGGGAGAAACCCAAAAATAATTAGGGTTGAATACATATATATGTGGCTTAGATTTATTAATTATAGATTCACAGCTCACTTTCAATATTTTAAATAAAAAATTCAAAATTTCAAACATATAGATTTAACTTTATAAATTACAAATTTACAATTGTTTAGGATTTGTTTAGAATATGTTGATTGTATATTTGTTTAAAACGTCATTAATGTTTAAATATACGATTAATATATATTTCTTCAGCATAATTTATAACATATTAGTTTGTTTAAAATATGTTTAAAACTTGTTTAGTTTTTGTTCATTGTATATTTGTTTATAACTTGTTTAAAGGTTATTTAGAACTTGTGTAGATTCTGTTAATGTTTAAATATACGATTAATATATATTTTTAACATATTTTATAATTTGTTAGCTTGTTTAAAATTTGTTTAGATTTTGTTTAGCATCTATTCATTGTATATTTGTTACAACATAAAATCAACAACAAATCAACAGAATGCCGTGAATTTTAAAATATGGAACTATGTATAAGAAAAGTCACATCTTGAATCAATAATTATGGAAAAGTGTATCTGCAATAAACATATCATGTCCGTACGAAAGAAATATTGCAAACTAATATGGGTGAAACACGTAATTTCCTCAAATAATTATAAATATGCCACTTAGTTTACAAGCCTCATGCGCCAAAACAAACAAAAAAATAGAATATATATCTATATTTTTTATTAAAAAATAAAACAAAATAAATCTAACAAAAAAATAGAACATAATCAACATCTTTAACAAAATAAAGCAACAGTAGAAAACCGAATAAAAACAAAGTAAAAACTTAAAAATGCGAACTCACATGTCTAAAAGAAAGTAACAACACGTGTATTTGCTTCTCTCGAATCAGGGATGTAAAAAAGTGTGTATAAAAAATACAAAAAATTATATACATAGAATTTTGAAAATTAGAGGACCGAACTTTATGTAGATGAAAGTCAATTTGTAATATCAAAAAATGATATCGTCGATATGTCAATATTTTTTTGTTTTTTTTACTGATCTCTTTCGACTCTCCTTTTATCGATAAAAAAATATTTTTTATTTTTTAGCGACATGATAGAAATTTCCGCTATCTTGCACTGCACTATGAAAGCTTTGTGGGGGTTTACCAAGATTCTGTTTGATGTATGCTCCAGCCTCCCTTTCCATTTTTTTTTTAAAAAAACGATCTTACGTCTTAAACTTCAAAAGTTACAATTATGGCTGATCAATTTGACTATGCATCTCATGTGTTGCGCATAACATGGCCACTACAGCCTATAAACTAGCAACATGTCGTAATATAGGAAAGCATAAAATAAAAAAGGGATCTTCTTCTTCTACATGTTTAGCATAAATTTAGGAACCATAATCTTATTGGAACAACACCAAACACCTGATGTGGTTTTGTGGCATCATAAGGTTATGTGGTTATGAACATAATTTCAATAAGTCATTTTTATTGCTGCAAATTTCAATCTCTGTCGAAAAATGCTTTTGAATTAGGGTTAGACCTAATTTAAAGAATCACTGTCATTATTTATGAGAACTAAAGTATCGGATAAGTTTTCGAATATTAAAACAAATAGAGAAAATAACTGAAACCTCGATAGAAACACTAAAAAATGTGTGGCTTGAGTTGAGACACTTCTCTCGTTATATTTCAAATCAATTTACAAAATTATTCCTAACAGATTACAAAATTATTTTTTAGAAAAGTATTAGAATAAAATAATTTAATAAATTAACCAGAATTAAATTGTTTTCGCTTAAAATATTAAGCATTGCTCTTTCAAGAAACAGAGTCTATCCCATTCCCACCACAAGGAAAAGAAAAGAAAAGAAAAAATCAGCGTATTACTAGGTAATCGCTGTGATAGTATTCGGTAAAGACTATTATAAAAGTGATAGCTGCCACTGTTATTCAATAGTGATAATTGACTATTTTAACACTTCAATCAACGCCAACCTGATCAAGAATGATTTGATCAAAGCCTTACCATCAAACTGTGTCGTTTTCTTAAAATTTTTAGTTAATCTATTGATGGGAGTCTACATATATCATCATTCATTTTCAGTCGTTCTTTACATCATACCATGTTGAATCTCCACTGAAAGAAACCAAAAACACTGATTTTCGTAACAAGAACAACAGCCACATAGCAGTACAACGAATCAATACAATATTTGACGTATTACTCCTACCTATATATAATCCTGTAATTTTTATTATATCTAACAAAAGGCTTCTTTTTGCAAGTAAATTATTTATATATTCTACCATTGTATTCAATTTTGCCCATTTTAACGATACATCAAAATAGCATTTTATTATTTATAATGCATATTTTAAAATTCAACACAATTACTCTTTTTATTGTTTACTATACAATTCATGAATTCTATGAACTTACTATTATTACCTTCTACAATTACCATTTAATCTAGCACAAACAAACAAACACCACCTTCTCTTATTTTCTACGTAAGAAATATTGCTGAGCGGATCGTATCTCCATGGTTGTTTTGACACTGTTAGACATAGTAAATTTGTTGGCTGTCTGAAGGCAGCCAGCGCCTACGAAAGTGGGTCCAAAGGTTTAACCTTTACGTCAAATTGGTATAACTCAAAGTTACCTACTCCTCTGTGAAGACTTGTTATGGTTTTATCTTCTTTTGATATGCTTCTGTTAATCAATCTCAGTCAAAAGCTGTGATATAGTAAAAGAGAAAGAAAACTTTTAGATTGTGTCTGTGTTTAATTAAATGGGTAACAATGATGGATCGGCAGTGTCAAGTGAAGAGGTTGTGATTGACAAAAGAGAAAGCTACCAATAGAAGGGTAAGATTTTGAGTGGACGTATTATAGAAAAGCAGGTAATTTTATGTTTAGACAAGTAAGTAAGAATGATTAGGGTTCTACCCAACCTCTGCAAGGCTCCAAACGTGAACGCCGGAATTTCATGTGCCTTTGTTTTTCACTTGTCTCTCCACTCCTGGCCCCTGGGTTCTGCCTTGTCGTTTCAACTAAATCTCAGTAAACATTTGTAGAACACAGAAAGATTATATGTGTAACATGGATAAGTATACATAGAATTATACGCTTGACCCAAAAGAAAAATAGAAATATATTACGTGCATTAGCAACAAATTAATATTTGAGTTGTGTCAGACGTTGTAGAGTTAGGTAAATTTATAGTAATATGTTTTATTTGTCTTTAATTAACTACGGCAATATTATTATTCGTTTTGTATTCATCCAATTAATAATCATTCGTTTCAAGAGATACGAGAGTTAAACTGAAATTTTTGCAATTTGAAAACTTGAATCTACAATCTTCTATATAAGTCTCTCAGAGTTTGACAACGATACACAATCTTTTTAAAATTATGCTTCGAAAGAAACCCAAAGAAATTTTAAGTCATAGTTTCTCGGATGGTTTTTCTAAGTCGGCTCAAGGAAAACCCAATTCCAATCCTAGGAAGACTGTGACATAAGGATTCGATGATCAAGATCCGTAACTTGATACTATCATCTCCCCATATAATGGAAGAAGTTCGGAGAGAGGTTCATGACACATGGGGTGTCATCTCATAGTTAGGAGTAGTAAATGAAGATGAACAAGAAAATGATCTGCAAAATCTCGAAAGAATATCATTAATGAACTTACTTACTAACGCACTTTGAGTTTGTTCTTCTTTTAGAACATCTCTAATGCACCAACTTATTTTAGATTTATAAGTCTGTCATATCATCAATTTATTAATTTATTACTCAATAAATTATCTCTCTTTAATATACTAACCTCTCACTAGGACCCACAATCGCTTAACTTATTATTGTATTTATTTATAATATCTAAATTATAATAAAAGTATTTATTTACATATTATTTTATTTGAGTTGAAAATATTATTTTAAGAATTATAATGCATAATATTTATTTTAATAATTATTTATTTGAAAATTTAAAAATAATAATTTTATTAAAATAAAATTTAATGGTTAATTGAATAAATATTTAAACTATAATTTAACTTGAAAATTACAAAATAAAACATTGAAAATACAATTTCATTAATAGAAAATTAAAATAATGTCTAAATATTAATAACGAAACACTAAAAAATATTACATTGTAATTAGTTATAAAAAGAACATACAATGACTACTTCATACCCCATTTCGCTTTTATTGCATGGCAAAACTTGCGGTGGTGCTCAAGTTGTTCCGCAGTCATGCCAGACATATCCTTTGTAAATATTTCATAATCATTTTTTTTCCTTAGCATCAGTCATTCTTTGTGCAACATCAATTTTTTCCTTTTGAGTTTGTAGAAAATTACTCCACATTCCATGTCAATCTTCTGCTCCCTTTTTTTGCAGTTTCCTTTGCGTTCACTTTTCTTTTTAATTGAGTCTTTGTTGCCTTTTGTCCAATAGGCATTTAATGAATGAACTTGTGTAGGCACCACTCTCGTTTTTTTGCTCTTTTCGACGATGTAAATAGACGAGTGTTTGCTTTCCACTTTGGGTCATTTTTTAAAAGTACCCACATGTGCTCGTAATTGAAACGCTTTTTACAATTTGATAATATACCTCTCGAGCATGTTCCTTTTATTGATCATCACTCCAACCACTGTGATGTTTGCCTAATAATTTGTTGTAGATTTGGTTGAAACCATTAATCGTAGGCAACATCTAATACCAATGGTTCTTGCAGTGGCTTGCTTTTCTCTCCACACTCGATCTTCGATGTTCGTTGTAATACTCGGTGATTCGATGTTTCTCACTTTGCCCATTGCCCACATATGGATCACTTGAAATTGTAAGTGCTGGGTGTCAAACCAACAAATTAATTTCTACTCAAAAATAATAATTCTGTAAATAGCAGTGAGCTAGGTCGAATCCACATATATTAGTAAAGTTTATTTATTAGAAAGAAAAGCAACAAAATAAACAAGATAACGTATATAACGAATATTAACTATCAAAACAGATAAAAACAGTAAAGTAAAGTAAAATAAAGTAAAGAGAACGAAATGCAGTCAACAGAAAATCAACAATAATAATAAAGCCTAGCCAAGATACTTCTCAGTTCAATCCTTTCAGTTGATCATAGACACGAAAGATAAATATCAAACATTCAAATAGATATAGTTATAGTTAACGGTGACACACTCAACTAACTAATCTCTTCTTACTTAATCGATAGCTCGAGAAGCCCTGCAGACTATTTTTCTAACCACTAGACAACCCCCAGGATGCCCTGACAATGTTTAATCTATGTCAACATTAAGAACCAAAGAGACCCCTATCCTAACCAGTGAAGTCGTAATTCATTTAAACCAGATTATTCAGTTCCATAACAATAAACAATGTCTAACACATAAATTCACGTTATTTGATACCTAGATTAGAACTAATGTGACGCACTATCAATCATAAATAACAATATATTATCTCAATCAATTAACCAACAAGCCTTTATCAATCAATCAATCAATCAAAATAATAATAATAAAGAAACTAAAGTACATAAACTGAATAAATACTCGAAATACTTAATAACATATAAAAATATAAGTCTCACAACATATTATGATCGAACCTTGAAAATATCTCAACTAGAGAATTGTTTAGCTACTCAAATCAAGAAGAAACATGCAAAATATGAAAGAAAATATTTGTGGGGTGTAGCCCTCTTACAGTAATCAAAAGGCTCCTGAATAATGAGTTTAAGAGAGTATTTATATGTGCTTTCTCTCAAAACCTAATCATAATTATATTGTCACAGCATAAAATAATGATAAAAGCCTTCAAAGCACGTCCAAAACATTGTCCATAAGTGTAGCACAAGGCCCAGTGCACAACGGTCAAACTGGTCAACACATCTACTTCAATGTGAACACGCAGAAATGTAGTTTTTGCCTGAAATGCACAAAAATAACTCCAAATCTTTATGTTTCACCAATATTCCACCTAAAACACCAAAGAATCATAAAGACATAAAAACAAATGAATAATAACAAATTATAATGCAAAACAAATATAAAATGCAACATAAAATATGCCTAAAATGCAACCTATCAGTAAGCCATGCTTTTGCAAGCCTTTTGTCATCCTTCATACTCCATGGTTGACATTTATCTCCAACATCTTCATCTGGATCTTGCGTTAAATTAATATTCACAATCCCTGGTTTTTTGGAAAAGGATGGGATTTGAGAGGATGAAATAAAACCCGTTTTCGTCAATTTGGAATTATTGGTTCGAGAATCAACATCCAAATTATGAGAATTTATTTGCATATTTGGGGGAAATTTTGGATAAGGAAAATTTTGCATAAGAGGTGGAAAATAAGGATTTTGAGAATTTTGGGTGAATTGAAAATTTGGTGGAATGAATGAATAATAAGATTGGTTTTGAGAATTTGGTAAATGAAAGTGATTGAGTTGATTTTGAGAATCATAAAAATTGGGGTTTTGGGAAGATGATTGGTTAAAATTTGGATCCATATTTTGTCAAAGAGTAAAATAAGAAGGTAAAAAATTGAAAAACAAAATTGAGCGAAATGACAAAAATTTAGCAAAGTGAAACAATAGAAAGACCAAAGTTGTGAGAAAATAATTGTGAGAGAAGAGTGGAAAGAGTAAGTGAGAAGAGTAGAGAGTGTATATTTATAAGGGAAAATGAAAGAAAAAAAACAAGAGAACCATTGCCAAAAAAAAATTAAAAAAATTGTGTGTGACCGTTTGCACACATTGAAAAGAGTAGCCAACCGTTGTTCACTTAGGGGAAGGCTGTTGGCTGAGCAGCTAGTGCAGGGTGGCAAACCCTACATTAGAGCTACCCTTAGGTCTATAGATCTATTATTTTATGGATTTTTTTGATAATCATGGTTTTTAGAGCTTTATACAAGCAAATTTATATAGTTTTCCAATTTTTTTTAGAACACTTCTTTGTGTTTAGACAAAAAAATACAAGATCAATGTTAAAAATATGTTATACATTTGTTTACGCCATAAAATTGGCTCAGGCCTGATGTACCAGGTTGGATCTGTAAAGTAGGTTGAGTTCAGACTTAAGACAACAAATGGGTATGGGCCAACACATGGAATTGTGGATGAGTGGGGCCTGGCCTTGGAGGAAGGGTGTAATATTCCGTATTTTTCCCCGATTAAATTTTAAGAAAAAAAATATTTTTCCTCTTTGTTAAATGAATTTTTGTTAATTTTGTAATCAATGATAATTATTTTATTGGTTTTATAAAAATTTGGTATGGTAAAAAATTTTGTTGAAATTATTGATTGGAATTAGTATTTTCAATTTCCTTTAATAAGGGAATATTTTGTAAATTTTTATTAATTATTCCGAAAATTTTTAATTTAATTTCAAAATTTATTTTTGAAATTTGAAGAATTAAATTTGAGTTTTTAATGTTAATTGGGTATTTAATAACGTTTAGAAATGATTTGGAAATGTTTTGATTAAGAGAAAAATGGTTTAAAAATGAAATACAAAAATCTGGGAAAAAATGGCTGAACTACAGGTCGTTTGTATGTTGGACCAAACGGCGTGTCGTTCGGTGCTGTGTGCACTGTCGTTCGGGTGAGACGAAAATGACGCGTCGTTCGATAGAGTTGGAGACTGTCGTTCTCGCGTGAACGCTGTCGTTCGTTCGCGTGATTTCGGTCTCAAACGACAAGTCGTTCGACTTGTCTGGAGTTGAATTTTTTTTTGTAGCAAACGACCTGTCGTTTGGGCTTTGGTTTGGGTTTTAAAAACCCAGCCGACCCGACTGACCCAAACCAACCGACTTCATCTTCTTCTTCGTCAAACACTGTTCACCGAACCCAGAAATCGTCTTTCTCTCTCTAGGAATCTCTCTCTCTTCGTTCCTCTTCCATTTC
>CAODLS010099389.1:0-10403 GCA_948243855.1 Flueggea neowawraea | reverse complement strand
TTTATTTCTGTTTATTTCCTTTGCCTGTCTTATAGATATATTTTAACGCTCAACATCTGATCGACATCTCGACACCAGTGAGGCATTCCTTGCTATTCAAAGAGTGCCCTCGTTCGGGCTCTACTTTTGTATTTTGTTACTAGAGTTCCATACCGAATTGTTGTGGGGATACTGGACTATACTTTTGTATTTTGGATATTAAACATACTATAACTGTTTTATATTTATTTTTATCATATTATATCTATACTATTTTCTTATATATCATATTATATTCAAAAAATATTTTGATAAATGATTGTTTGGGTCGAATATCTATATTTTCGAGGCTTGTGCGAGATGAGCTAGGCTTCCACAAATAGTTCACCTTGTATGCCAGTCACCGGCCCGACTCGGGTCGTGACAAATTTGATATGCTTCCTTGATACAATTCCACAAGAGGTAGAGCATGGTATAAATATTAACTGGTTGGTCCCTGAAAATAGCTTCATTCCACTTGGACCAAATGACCCATATACTGCTAACCACTGTCACATTCCATAGTACCTTCAACTAAGAACTCAACTGCACATTCATTACCGTTGTAATTAGGAACTGAAGATAACTAGTACATTGTATAGTAGCACCAAAAAGGAGGAAATAGCCCACCAAAGCTCTCTATTAACCATACAAGTCACCATCAAACGATTTAGAGTTTCACTTTCCTCTTTACAAAAAATACACCTAGACGGGAAGCAGAAACCTTTGAGCAATAGTTTATCCTCTGTTGGCAGATAACCCAGAAAAGCTCTCCATCCCACAGTGGACCAAGACAAAAGAATAAAACTCTCCACATGAATTTGTTCCAAAGAGCAACATCTCTGAAATCATGTAGCAAGCGGTAAAAAAAATTTATCGGCAAAATTGCCATTAGTAGCATACCTCCATATACAGAAATCATCATGTTCCTAGAGGAGTGGTACCGCTTCAATCTCTTCCTTTACATCTGATGGTAGAAAATTAAGAAGACACCATCATCCCTCAACTATGTAATTTTGAACCCTGTCTGTCAAGGTCCCTTGCTGCTGAAAAGATAAAGATAAATGTTCAGCAATAGAGGTCTGCAACCAACAACCTGTCCAGAAATTATGCGTCGACCCCCTGGTAATTAGCCAACATGATTGATCTTGTAAGTCCGCAAAGATTTGCCTTAGGGATGACCAGACTGTAGAGCGAAAATAAATACTTCTTAAAAGCCCAGAGGGAAGCAAAAACGAGCTTCCAACACTTGTAGTAAAAGGATGACCTTAGTCAAGTACCGCCATCCAAGAGATCCTAGCATAGCCACATTGAAAGTATTTAGGTTCTTTAGTCCAATACCCCCTTCTATGTAGGAGAGCAACAAAGTGACCATGGCACAATAACAAGCTTCAGTACTGCAGTTGACCCTATCCAAATGAAATTTTTAATCTGCCTACTAAGTTTGCCAACCATCTGTTTAGGCCACCAATAAACCGCAAAGGAGTGCAACAACAAACTCTGGATGACTGACCTTACCAACGTAATATGTCCTTCCATAGATAGTGAGGAACCTTTCCAAAAGATAAATTTACTAACAATTTTGTCTGCCAAAAGTTGCAAAAACTTCCATTGGGGAGTACCATAGAAAAGTGGGACACCCAAATAGGTAAACGGTAATGCCAGCTAATAATGTTTGCCCCCCTAGTCAAATTCGTAGCACGCCTTAGCGACACTGCCTTGACAAAGAAGACATTCGACTTAGCTCAATTGACAACTTAACCCGACATTGCACCATACAACTTAAAAATTTTAGAGAAAGTGCTCATATTCTGTAAAGATGCCTTTGCAAAAAGAATTGCATCTTCAACATAAAGCAAATGAGAAACAAAACCAGTACCCCAAGAATACACCATCGGATGCACCTTCCACTGTATCAAAAGCTTTTTGAATGTCTATTTTCAGTGCCATATTACCCACAAAGCATTTTTTTTCAAGTAAATTAACCCCTCTGATGCCAAAGCAATACAGTCTGCAATCCGGTGCCCCTGAAGAAAACCAAACTGTTGTGGAGAGATGATTCTAGTCACCATCAAATATAAGCGGTCTGCTAGAATTTCATGATAATTTTATAGTAGAAATTTTTAAGAAAGATGGGACGATACCGATCCACTATGATGGCTTCCTTGACCTTTGGAATTAGAATCATCAAACTAGAATTCCAGCCAGGAGTTACTTGCCCACTAGTAAAAAATAAATGAACTGCCGCACATACATTGACATGCACAATATCCCAAAATTGATGGTAGAAATCCCTTGTAAAAGCATCAGGATCATGCGCACTGAAAGGGTCTATGGAGAACACATCATGTTTTATTTCCTCACAAGAAGGGATAAAAACCAAACCAGAGTTCTCAGTTACACTAACTGAAGCTGGGACAACCTGTTTGACTTTGGAAAAATCCAAACGGCCTGAAACTTTGGACTTAAACAAGGTACTGTAGTAACCCACAATATGATCAGAAATAACATCTACATCATCCGTCAAATGATCATTACTTTGCAAAACATAAATGTTAACAAGAGGCTTACGAATAGCATGTAACCGGTGGAAGAACTCAGTGTTTTTGTTACCCGACTGCAACCACTTAGCACGACTCTTTTCCTTGTAAAAAACTTATTTTCTAAGCAAACATGATTCCAGTTTGGCATGAGCGATCACCAGACAGTCCCTCAATTGCGATGCGATTCTGAACATTCTATAAATGGGATTATGCCCTAGCAATATTTTCCTACAAGTTCCTAAAAGCTTCCTTATTTCAGACCTTAAGAGGCCCACAAGACGCTTTAATTTAGTAGTTACTAACCGAATCGGTGGCAAGTGTATGCCAGTGGCATTCCAATTATGAACCACAAACTCTCTCAAACCCGCATGAGATAACCACATGGATAGAAAATGAAATCGGGCTGGGGGTGGTGCACTCGACATCTAACAAGACAAAATCAAGGGGATCAAAATTATGCCTAGCCAGTGCCACACAAGTAATCTTAGACCAAGCACTCAGAAACTGAATATTAACCAGTGTTCTGTTGGAATTCATGACTAAAATATGACATTCATACAAGGATAACGCAACAAAAATAACAAAAATTGTATCCTAAAATTCCACCAAGGATCCATGCATATCAACATAAACGATTAGGGTTAGTGATTTTACCTTAAAATCAAAGCTCAATGTGTGAATGGCAAGTGGAGTGTTGATGTAGCTTTTAGTGTTTAAAACTCGAATCCACTATTCTTAACATTGCCTTTGCGCGAACGTGTCTAGAGGTATCCACACGAACGAACTCACTTGGATTGGCAATGTGTACTAGCACGAAGAATCTCTATTCTAGAGCTCACAAATAATTTTCTCTCTTGATTTGTGACATTCACAAATTCGGCAATGCCATGCTAAAATAGAAGAATGAGACTCCTATTCATAGGCATATATAAACCCTAAAGAGACACACTAGGGTTTGCCCAATACTTGTCCTACAAGAATAAGGATTCCTAGTTAGAAAAACCTCCTCCCAAATTCGGCACCCTCTCCTACAAAATAGGGAGAAAATTCGGCCATCACTCCTAAAAAATAGGAGATGAAATTCGGCCTACATACACCAAACCCTAAACCCTTTGAGCTAGGTTTTCTATCCTTTGTCCAACAAGGATTCATAATCCTATTTAGTATGTGCCAAATTTACTAAGGCTTTTCTATGTTTATTGGGCGTTTAATTTCTTGATACATTATTATTAAATAAATCACTCTATTAATAATATACATGGGCCTAATTTATGTCACACATAAATATACCCAAAGAAAAATTAAAAGTGGCTTAAATTAAAAGCACATTACTTTAATGGATAATATCTTATCTTATATTTATGACATAAATCATAAAATCTTGAATTATTAATAATTAATCAAATTAATTATCCTAATAATTCAATTACCACAAGAGAGAATACAATATGTCTATAGTCTATAAGCGGTATCTAGTAATACACTATGACAACCCAAAATTGAGTGGATGTCGGTGATCCGAGTTTACCTTTCACAGTTTGATATTTAGTCCTTTTGTCTCACGATATCTAAATTAAGTATAAGGTATGGTTACATGTCAACCTTATTTGCTTAATTGTTTTTTTTTTTTTATCCCAAGTAGATTGATATAACAAATGACATTGACAACCCTTTATCAATTCATTTGAGTATGCATACATTTTATCAATCCTACTCATCAAGTGACCTAAAGATATCACTCTTCATAAGAGGAACAAAGTCATCACTCTCATTATCACTCCTCTACAAAATTCATGACATATCCAATCATAGCCTTTAATGTCACCCTATTACGGATAATGTTTGACTAAGTCAAAACATGCGATTCCTCATGTAGGAGTCGATAGTGAGTTTCAGTCAGAGGACTCAAACATCACCTTTGGATAACACAACGCGGCCAATGAAAGTGTTGGAGAAAAGTTTGAGCCGTTCGGCATAGGTCGATTCATTGATCTTGATGGCCACGTAACCTCCTTTGTTTTCTGGCGTGATTGAAGGTGGCGAAAGAGAAGAAGAACCCTTAACCACCGTAGCAAAAGATGGACTGCGGGGGCAAGTTCTGTATGGTTGGCGGAAGTTGCAGTTTAACCCCGTTACACAAAATATAAATACAATACAATAATTAATTAACTTACTCACAATAAACAAAGATTTAAATAAAAAATTAAAAAAAAATTCAAAATATAAAAATTAATAACTCTTAACATTCTAAAAAACTCATGAAAAAATCTAATTAATATTGATTTATTTGAATTGTGTGCACAAATATTAATTAAATTTAGCAAGACTTGACAAGAAATCTACATTCTTATTATCTTGAAATCTAGTAGAAAATGTCTCTTTACATTTAAAAAATAGCTTAGTTTTATTATCGATATATAATTTCAAAAAATCATAATATATAATTTTTTTATAGTTGTTGTCTTAAATCCAAAACTTAAATTACAAATTTTTACTTACTTACCAAAATTTAACCTACAAATGTTTACATATTTACCAATTAAACAACATCTCATATAATAAATTTCAGATAGTATACTTACTACTTATTTATCCGTAAAATTTGAAAAAAAAAAAGAAACAGAACGATCGTTGCTGCCATGATACACAATATAGTCAAAGCTTGATCATCTTTGGACGTCTCAACCACCACATCTGAAGAGACGAGAAAAAGAATAGGAAACAAAACAGTTATGAGAACATGTTGCAGGGATTTTGTGTTCCGCAGATGGTAGATTTCGGGAGGGCTTATCTGAGAAGAAATGGACGAGTACAGAAATGCTTATCCGAGAACAACTTATTCGAGAAAAGTTAGTGATCGCGTAAATTCAACTAAGGGAATTCGAAGATTCCTAGCAGCCTAGGACTTCTAAGTACGAGGAATAAAGAAATGACTGAAGTAATTAAGCAATAAATAAAAGCTTATTAACTGAGCATTAAGTAAAATGAAAACGAGAAAGAGAGCCCATAAATGAAAATGATTGGAAGCAATTAGGAAAGCAATGAAAATGAGAAAGAGAGCCCATAAATGAAACCAACTGAAAGCAATTAGGAAAGCAACAAAATGTAGTAAAAGCATTTGATTAAGTCTTCAAAGTCCTAGATGCTTACTTGTTCAGTATGGGAATCATTGAAATCCGCAATGACTGCCCAATAAACAAATGAATGTCTAAATAAATAACTGAAAACAGAAAGACTAAAAACAAAAATACAAGAAATGAAATTGCAAGAGTTTAGTATGTGATGTGTGTCTTTTCTCTTCTTTGCTTTGCCTATTTATACTGAATCCTTTTGATGGTTACTTGGAAGACTTTCCCTCTATGTCGTTCAAGCCAAACCGCTACTCTCATGCCAAGCCTCAACCTTGCATAACCTCCGTAAACTGCCAACCTCCTTGTGCTATAATCTTCCACGTAATGATAATTGTCCAAGTCGTGGGAACTCGACAATAACCACACCTACATCACACTTAACCACCCAAGTCCTGAAGGTTTCTATCATATCGGATTGGCCTTTCCAAATGAAGTTCCCTTTGGTTTGGGCAACATTATTCGAGGTTGAATGCCCTTGCTCTGCCTAACTATTCTCGAAAACCTTCTTTGCACGTTCGACCCCCTTTTCGTGTAAAAGGGTCCCACTGGTCCTTCTATCTTCTCCTAAACTTATTAAATGCAAGACTCTCGCATTTAATGCCCTCATTCGGCGATGTGATCCAAATACGACACATGTCCAAATTTATTAAATGTGTCTAACAGTACAAAAGCCTTGGACTTCATTTTTTTACCTCTCAAAGACAACCTATGATCTCACACTTACCTTTTCCTTAACTTGTGTGACCCGAAAATGGTACCCAAAGAGCAATTGTTCTGTTTTTTTTTGAAGAGCCCAGAAAAAAATATACTACACAAAGTGATAAAAGAAGAATTGTAAAATTTTGAGCCACGTAGAGGGTGGCTTGTGACACGTGGAGTCGAACAGATTGTAGAGTGACACTTGGTGTGTGTATATACATGAATTTTGACACTTGGTCAACTTCATCGTGAGACTCAATTTTGTTTTATGCATAATCATTAGCCCACATAAAGGGCAAGCTTGGCAAATTATCCAATTTTTTTGTTTGGTTGTTGAGTGTGGAATAAGAATGGATAGAAATATACAACCCTACTTGTGAATTTCCAAATTATGCAACACCATTTGTGTATATAATTGAAGATATGATTAAGTTTTGTAACAAGAAAAGAAACTATTGCTTGAAACCCTAAGAAGAATCATAATATAGAAAAACTTGGGAAATTAATACAAAAAGTTGGCAAATTAATCATTAGAGGTGCATAATATTATTAATTTAAAAAAAACTAAAATTAAAATATTTAATATTTTTTTATGAAATGCTAGAGGTTGAAGAATCAGTGGTGCGTTGTGACATCCCAACTAGGTTGGCACCCCATTAGCACCTGCATCACATTCCCAAGTGTTGGACCAAGGGTGGTCAACGTTGAGATTTCTCTAAGTTTTGATGATGAACAAAAATGCAGAATTTGACAAAAGGATGATCAACGTACGTGTGTCAAAAGTCACGTACGTGTGTATATGCCACGTACGGGAGATTAATCTAAAGTACGTGAGTTCTGTCGTGACCTAAAACAAAAGCAATGGGGTTGATGAAAGAAGTGATCATCACGTACGTGAGACAAAGTTAACGTACGTCAAATAAAGTCACGTACGTGTGAGGTATCAAAAGTATGTGAAATATGCTCAAAATTAAAGCGGAAAAATTGAAGTCTTGAATAACTTGAAGGCATGAAGCTACACGTACGTGTGACATGTAAAGTCACGTACGTCAGCCATACAAGACAAGATGAAGATTTCATCTCAGAGCATATTTATTTGAATTTCATGCAGATCGAGACAAACAATATAAGCAACGGTCAAGTGTCGATCGTTCACGTACGCAATAGTCAAATGTCATGTACGTCACATGTATGTAACGTACGTGAGATGGATTTTCAGGTACGCAAGATGTCCAGATTGAAAACAGAAGCTACTAGATGTTTCAAACATAGAAGTCATTTACGTTCGTTATAGTTCACGCACGTCAACCGGCAATCTGCTATGATGAACTGAAAATCTGTTATGATCAATGTACGTGTAGTTAATTGTCACGTATGTGTGCTGGAGCTCAAGTCAGGTGACATACGTAAGATCATTGTCACGTATGTAGAATACTCTGACAGTGCATTAAATGTGCCTCATTTTGGTTCACAACTGCTACAATCAATCCTCCAACAACTATATCGACTTGTAAATCTATAAATAACCTCAAGACACAACAGAGAAGTATTTGTTAACCATTGGTAAACATCTTACAACAACATCAAGCCTTCATTTGTTCTCATTGGCAAATCATTCACATTTCTCTCAAGAGTGTTCTTTGACTTGCAATTCTTTCTTTTCTTGAGAGTGATATATTATACTTTTGTTGTTCATCTATAAAGATAATTTCATTGTAATAGAGAGAGGATAGTTTTCTTGTTTATCTTGAAAACAAGGATTGTATTTGAGAGGTTTAATCTTGCACCTTAGAAGCAAGAGTATGTAGAGGTGGTCTTCACCCTTTAAAGAAGGAATTGATAGTGGATTCAAACTCTCAAGGGGAACTTGAGGAGTGAATGTAGGCTTGAAGAGCCGAACCACTATAAATCTTGGTTTTGATCTCTTTAACTCATCTCTCTTTATTCTATCTATTTGAGCACTTTGATTTCTCTATCTCTTCTCTCTTTACATTATTATTTGTGTGAATTGGATTAATTGTTCTTACTTTGTTTTTGCTTATCTTGAATATTTTGATAATTGAAAAAACATTTTTAAACAAGTTTTAAAAGTCAAAAATCCAATTCACCCCCTATTGAATTGTCATTTCGGGCCAATAATGTATATAATTTGCAAGAAATTTTGTATGCAAGCATCTCTGTATACATCACATTTCAGTAAATTTAATGATCATTTGAATGATATTGTTGTCTACAACATCAAATACCATTTAGATATTAACTTATGTAAAAAATGGATTTATGCATAGCACATGTTTAAAAAACAACATAGAAGTAATTAAGTAATGCTACTTCGATCAAATAAGCAAATAACACAATAAGTATATTAGTAATGCTACTTCGATCAAATAAGCAAATAACCTAATTTCGATCAAATAAAAAATTAACATACTACCAGGTAAAATTAAGTAACTACATTTAATATTTTGTAATCAATACTTCTATTAAGTAACTAAAATTGGAATTAAGTAATCTTGCAAAAAATTAAGTAACCGGGTGTAAACAATTAAGTAACCAGCTAGAAGGTACAATTACGTAACGACATCCAATATTAAGTAACCAAGAATTATATTAAGTAATTAAAATTGAAATTAAGTAACAGTGCGGCCAATTAAGTAACCGGGTGTATACAATTAAGTAACCAATTAGAAAGTGAAATTAAGTAACGACATCTAATATTAAGTTACCAAGACTTATATTAAGTAACTAAAATTAAAATTAGGTAATCATGTGAAAAATTAAGTAACCGTGAGTAACAAATTAAGTAACATGCTAGATGGCAAATTAAGTAGCCACATCCAATATTAAGTAGCCAATACTTATATTAAGTAACTAAAATTAAAATTAAGTAACTGTGTTGCAAATTAAGTAACCAAGTGTAAAAAATTAAGTAACCAGCTAATAGGTAAAATTAAGTAACGGTATTCAATATTAAGTAACCAAGACTTATATTAAGTAACTAAAATTGAAATTAAGTAATCGTGTGCAAAATTAAGTAAGTGTGAGTAACAAATTAAGTAACATTCTAGATGGTAAAATTAAGTAACCACATCCAATATTAAGTAACCCATACTTATATTAAGTAACTAAAATTGAAATTAAGTAACTGTGTGGAAAATTAAGTAATCGGTGTAAAAAAAATTAAGTAACCAGCCAGAAGGTACAATTAAATAACGGCATCAAATATTAAGTAAATAAGACTTATATTAAGTAACTAAAATTAAAACTAAGTAATCGTGCGCAAAATTAAGTAACCGTGAGTAACAAATTAAGTAACATTAGTTTAAATATTCTTAATATTAACCACTTAAATCTTTCAATTTAGAATGTATTTGAATACATTAAACCAATGTAGTCCAATATATATACATTGATTAGATGTGATTATTCTATTTATACTTGTAGTATCATTAAAAAATTAAGTAATAACACTTTAATAATTAAGTAACCTTCTAAAAGTTACAATTAAGTAACCTCTCCAAAAATTAAATAACCCTACCTAATATTAAGAAACATGAACAAGTTAAGTAATTGGACCCACAATTAAGTAAAAGTGCATGATATTAAGTCATCAAAGAAATAAGTAACGGGCCCAACATTAAGTAATAAGTCTACAAATTAAGTAACAGGGAATCAAAATTAAGTAATGATGCCCAAAATTATATAAAAGGCCTTCAATAATTAAGTAATGGACCCAAGATGAAATTAAGTAACCACTCGTCACATTAAGTAACACATCACTAATTAAGTAACTTCTAAAAGCTATAATTAAGTAACCAGTCCGACAATTAAGTAATGTTTGTTGATCTTAAGTAACCAAAAAATAATTAAGTAACATACCAAAAATTAAGTAATCGGGACTACAATTAAGTAACGAACCAACGTAATTAAGTAATCGTTCCCAAAATTAAGTAATCGGGCTTCAATAATTAAGTAGCAAGGCCACGATGAAATTAAGTACCCATTCATAAAA
>CAODLS010099177.1:0-16471 GCA_948243855.1 Flueggea neowawraea | reverse complement strand
ATTAACACCAAAAAATATTATTTCAAATTTTTACCCAAATTTATTAAAAATAATTATCCAAAAATAATTATTCCACAAATAATTATCCAAAAATAATTATTCCCAAAACTAATTATCCACCAATAATTATTCAAAATATTTACTCCAAATATAATTATCCCAAAAATAATTATAAAAAATTATTCGGGGTATCACATTAAACATAATTACTTAACAATTTAATAAAAACATATATCATGTGCAACACACGTGCATAAAAATTAGTTAGGTATAAAAGCCTTCAGAGCTGAATAATAAGAATATTTTTGTCTTAACTGCAAGTTTTAATATCTTGAGAATAAGGTTTAAAGAAACCAAGTTCAAACCATAAGTAAGAAAAATATTTATTTCAGACATTGGTATCGATAACAAGAAAGACACTGTAAGAAAAGAAAAAATATTACAAAATATTGATGCTTAGGGCTATAAGCGAGTCGAGCTGCTCGCGAGCAGCTTGAGCTCAGCTCATAAAGCTTGCTAGTAGCTCGAATCATAGGCTCATTATCAGGCTTGCGAGTAGCTCGAATAATAGGCTTGTTATCAAGCTTGCGAGTAGCTCGAATCATAGGCTCGTTATCAGGCTAGCGAATAGCTCGAATCATAAGCTCATTATTAGGCTCGCGAGTAGCTCGAATTATAGGCTCACGAATAGGCTCATTAGAAAGATCGATTAAGGCTCGTGTAGGAGCTCGAAATGGGGCTTATTTAGAAAATACTATACTTATATATACTAAATATTATATATACCTTTTATTATAATTTTATATTATTAATATGTAATTTAACATGATCAATTTATGTTGTGTATTACATGTAAGTAATTTCAAGTTGCATAATTTAACAATTTATTTAGTGCATGGAATTTGAAAATTCAACTTCGACAAAATTATACTAATAGTAAATCTTATATGAAAAATAATGTACAATATAATTCAAAGGCAATTTTTCAACAATTAGGACTTGAAAAAATAATGTTGGTTCATATGTATGAAGTATAATTATATTGTGGCTCATATAACAAACTATTTTTCATGTTAATATATTTGAACAAAAAATCATTTATAGGTGTACAAAAATTGAATAATTTAATAAATTATTTAGAAAAAATAACACGTTTATAACAAAAAAAATGATAAACCTAAACTATTGGTCTTAACCCGTAAGTACACTTTTGTATACCTAGAATATTGGTCCTAAAGTTCACATTGCACACATTTTGTGCACCTAAACTATTGTTACTAAGTTCACGTTGTACACCTTAGTACACCTAAACTATTGGTCTTAAAGCTTATATTGTTCTGCACATCTAAACTATTGGTCCTAAAGTTCATGTTGTACACCTTTTGTACACATAAACTATTGGTCATAAAGTGAATGTTGTACACCTTTCCACACTTAAATTTAGGCATACAAAAGTGTACATTTTATGAAATTTAGGTTTACAAAGGTATACATTTTATGAAATTTAGGTGTACAAATGTGCACATTTTATGAAATTTAGGTAAACAAAAGTATACACAACATGAACTTTATGTGTACAACGTGAAATTTAGGTGTACAAAGACGTAAATTTCATAATATTTAGGTGTACAAAAGTGTCACAACATGAAATTTAGGTGTACAACGTGAAATTTAGGTGTATAAAGGTGTACATTTCATAAAATTTAGGTGTCCAAAAGCGTCACAACATGAACTTTATGTGTACAACATGAAATTTAGGTGTACAAAGGAGTATATTTCATCAAATTGAAGTATACACAACATGTACCTTAAACTCCATATCTTTAACTAAATTAAACTTTTTTGTAAATTATAATATACTATAGTCAATGCTCTCAATCTCAAATATAATATGATATGTACCTAAACATTTTGTAAGTTATAATGTACTATGATATATATCCTAAACTTATAATATACTATGGTACATCTTTCTAATATATTAAATGCTATTGTTACTTAAAAGACATTAAGTAGTCTAAATGTCTAATACACAAATACTATTATTTCTTAAATATTAATTAAAATATTATTACGACTAAACCACTTAAATCTTTAAATAAAAACTATTTAATTGTTCAGGTTTTGAGTAATATTTAATTTAATTTAATTTGTCAAATTATTTATATTAAGAACTCTATATATTTTAATTAGTACAAAAATTGTTTTAATAGAAATCTTAACAACTCTATATATTTTGATTAGTATAAAAATTATTTTAATAAAACGCTTAACAACTGTATATATTCTGATTAGTATAAAAAACATTTTAGATTGATAATTAACTGAATAAATGTATCAAATAATCACAATTAATAGAGTCTAATCTAATGTTTATTTTTTCAAAAAGGAAATTTGACTTAAAATTAGAAAAAGCCAAAAGAAATAACAAAAGAAAGAAAGATTATAAAATAGGAAAAAAAATTGCCAATTCAGATTGTGCAACGTCTAAACTTGAAACCCTAATTTTCAGTCTCACTTTGCCGCTGCCTCACAAGTCACAAACCCTCTTGTCTCTCGCTTCGTCGTTGTCTCTCAGTCGACATTCTCGCCGCCGTCTTACTTGATACTCTCGACTGCTCGACTCAATCTTGTTTCGCCAGAGCCGTTGCCTCAGTTGACACTCTCACTGCCTCAATCAAGCCGCTGCCTGACTCGACAACTCTTTTGGTTGCCTCACTCGACGCTCTGGTTCAAATCTTGTTGTTCCCTACCTTACTCAGTCATTCTTTTCGCCGCATGACTCAATATTCTCAGGTTCATTTCTTTTTTTTTTTTGTTCTTTGTTATTCGTTGTTATTCTCAGGTTGTTCAGTGTTTCTTTTGCTCTCTATTTTTCTATTGAACTCATAATTGTAGGTTTAGTAGTTGCCAAAGTTTGGTTCATTGAACACTGGTTTTGAATTAGCGAGATAGAGCTGCCAACCTTATTATTTGACTAGTCATGCTTCATTTATAATGAATACAATTATGAAACGTATTCATTGCTTGTTGAATCATGGTTTTGTTTCTAATTTTATTCTTTCTTGTTCAATTGATTTGAAGGTTTGCTTCTTGTAGTTGGTATCGCTGAAATTGTACCCACAACCATTCTAACATGTCAGGAACTATAAGTTTGAGATGTTATTATGTTATTTATTTGTTGTTGAATGTTAAAGACAATTATGTCTATTGTATGTTAAAATCGAGCTCCTAAACGAGCTGAGCCGAGCTTTAAATTGAGTATACGAACGAGTCGAGTCGAGCTTGTAATGAGCTATCGAACGAGCCCAGTCGAGCTTTAATTTTGAGTTGTTAAACGAACCGAGTATAACGAGATTTAAACGAGCTAAGCTTGCGAAAGTCAAAAACGAGTTTCCATCGAGTCGAGCTCGACTAGTTCGCGAACCCTAAATGATCATCACGAGCTCGAGTTTGAACACAATTAAAAACTCGTACTGAGCTAGAGCTCAAGGAAATTAAGTCGAACCAAGCTCGAGCATCAAGAACTCGAGCTCGGTTCGGCTTGATTACAGCCTTATTGAAGCTTAACACGGCTGCATGGAAAAAGTATATATAGAGAAGATCATAGTATACATCAGAATCAATAGTGACCGGAAGTTTAGTCCAAATTTCCTCGTTTAAGAGTGCGTCAATAAAAGAAAGCAGTTTGAGGAACTAAACATGGTCTTTTAAGAATTTAGAGGACTAAATAATAGATTACCATATAAATAAGGCCTTTGTGTGAAAAATAACACAAGAAACTAAACATAAATAAATAGATAAATTCCAACAATAAGTCATTCCTTTCATTTTCATTTATACCTTGTCCAAGACAAAACCGAATTAGTTAGTGCCATTTTTAAAGAGAGAAAATTACTTTGTGAGTTTTAGAATATAGATTTTATAAGAAGTGCTACATTAGCCTAATTAACTATCTTGTGTGTGTGTGAGTAGAGGGGAGTCGTCTTATGATAATTCCTATTGTCAATTGCATTCTGCTCAACACAAATTAAAAGAAGCAATTTAGCAATTCCAGCTTTTGGAGAAAAGTAATTCAGCTAAGTTAAAAGATACATATATTCAGCCTCCTTTTTATTGATTATGATTACATACAGTGTTCCTAGATATTTTTTGTGTGATATTATTGGTTGTTCTGCTGCGTTTGATATTGTTTATTCGCATAAGAAACCCAACATTAGTATCCTTTCCTTTTTCCTCAAAATATAATATTTTATTTTACTATTTATCTCAACATCTTAAACTCAACTCCAGTTTCATTACAATTTACATCACTTTTTCAATATTTTACTAATAAATTAGCTAACATTTTTTTCAGAGCTACAATACCTCAATAAAATTAAATCATCACTATTTACTCCTAGATACTATTTATTTACTTTATCAATAATACACTTTTTAATATTTTCTCTCTCCAATATACAAATTTTAAAAAAAATTAATATACAAACAAAAAAAATAATATTTTTAACTCTCTAAATTTATCTAATCTGTCGGACATGCTCTTACCTATTCCAATTACTTCCAAATCCGACTGTAACCCAATTCCTGACCGACTCCATAGCCAAACAACTTTACCTCTTCCACATGGCTTTAAGAACAAGACCTTTTTCTTCATCTTCTTTCTCTGCCAAACCATTCACAGCTGTTCAACTCAAACTCTCTTCTTTTTTCACCATCAGACATGAATCATCCCTTGAAACCACTCATTCACTCACCACCGCAACCTCCGATTCTCAAAACCGCACCCAGCTTGACAACTTCCTCCATATCGACTGTAAGTCAGGCAAGTAACTCTCCGTCAAGCACTTGTCTTCTTTAATTACATGATCCACACGCAACCTACTCCACCCGTCTCCGAATTCAACATTTTATTATCCGCCTTAGCTAAAAATAAGCGTAATTATCATGTTATTGCATTGTTTGCTAAGATGGGTTCCGTTGGATTGTTCAGAGATCTTCATACTTGGGCTATTTTGGTGAATTGCCTTTGTAGTGTCAAAAGGGTCTCCGATGGGTTTGTGGTTCTCGGTTGTTTTTTTAGGCGGGGCTGGAGGCCAGATGTAGTGACTTTTAATACTTTGGTGAAAGGGTTGTGCACGGAGTATAAGATTAGCGAGGCAGTTACATTGTTTAAGAAATGCATGTAGTTGGTTGTCAAGCTAATGTCGTTACTTATACAACTTTGATTAATGGGCTATGTCGAACCGGGAATACAAATATTGCCCTCAAGTTGCACAAAGAAATGGTGAAAGAGCAAAGTGAATTTGGTATCAAGTGCAAGCCCAATGTAGTTAGCTATAATACAATAATTGATGGTCTTTGCAAGGATGAGTCAATACATAAGGCAAAACAACTTTTTGTTGAAATGAAGTAGAGAGGGATTTCTCCCGACGTTTTCATATATAGCTCTCTTATACGTGGCCTTTGTTTTGCGGATAAGTGGGACGAAGTTGAAGGTTTGTTTTCGGAGATGCTTAATCAAGGCGTACGACCTAATATTGTAACATTCAATACCCTAATAGATGCACTTTGCAAACGGGGTAAGATGAAAGAGGGGAGAGTCTTTGTTGGGTTTGTAATTTTGGGCTGTATTTATAGAAGTGGATGTAGGCCGGACGTAGTGACATTTACTACTTTGATTGGGGAGTTGTATATGATGGATAAGATTAATGAGGCAGTTAGGTTATTTAAGACTATGGGTTTAGTTGGTTGTTCACCCAATGTTGTTACTTATAGTACTTTGATTAATGGGCTGTGCCAAATTGGGAATATGGATATAGCTCTTAGGTTGCATGGAGAAATGGTGAAAGAGAAAAGTGAATTTGGTATTAATTGCAAGCCTGATGTAGGTAGTTATAATACCATCATCAATGGTCTTTGCAAGGACGGTTCAATAGAGAAGGCAAAACAACTCTTTGTTGAAATGAAGGAAAGAGGAATTTCTCCTGATGTTTTTACGTATAACTCACTCCTTCGTGGTTTATGTTTTGTGGGGGAATGGGAGGGGGCTAAGGGTTTGTTTTTTGAGATGTCCAATCAAGGTATACGGCAAGATGTGGTAACATACAATACACTAATGGATGCATTCTGCAAGGAGGGAAAGATGGAAGAGGCAAATGAACTTTATGACCTCATGGTTCAAAAAGGCGTGGAGCCTGACATTGTCACGTATAACACATTGATGAACGGGTTTTTTTTGGTAGGTTCAATTGATAAGGGGAGGAGCTTTTCGTTTCCTTGCATAGGAAGGGATATAAACCTGACGTGGTCAGCTATAATGTATTAATGAATGGTTATTGCAAGAACAAAAGAATACTAGAAGCTTTATATCTTCGTGAGGAAATGGTTCAAAATGATACTAGACCTGATATTTATACTTGTAACACATTACTGGGTGGTCTTCTCTTGGTGGGTAAGGTTAGAGATGCAAGGAAGTTGCTTGGTGAAATGCAACTTTATAATATTATGCCAGATTCCACGAATTATGCTGTCTATCTCAATGGGCTTTGCAAGAATAATTGTGTTCCAGAGGCATTGGACTTCTTTCACAGATTAAAAAATCAGAAGTTAATCAATGTTGAAATCTTCAGCTCCTTCATTGATGGCCTCTGTAGGGCAGGTAAGTTTGAAATTGCATGGAAATTATTCTATAGATTTTGTGGTGAAGAGTTGGAGCCAAGTGTTGTAACGTATTCTATTCTTGTGCGTGGATTATGTGAGATGGGTCAATTGGAAAAGGCCAATGAGCTCATATTACAAATGGAGAAGAAAGGTTGTGCGCCAAACGTTATCACGTTTAATACATTGATGCACACATTCAACCAAAGAAATAAGCTTCCAAAAGTAATCGAGCTTCTTCACAAAATGAAAGAGAAAAATGTTTCTCCAGACTATTTTACAGTCTCAATGGTAATGGACTTACTCTTAAGGGTTGAAAACTACCATGAATATTTGAATTTGCTTCCAACATTTCCAGTGCACAAGTCAAGAGGAAAATCACATCATCTACACTCGTTTGATTTTAGTAGAGATAACCAGAATTATCAGTGCGCAACTCTCCAACAAGAAATTGCAGGAGAAACAGCTTGGGTGTTGGTGGAATTCTTGGAGGTGGCAATAACTGAATTGTTTATCTGAAAGGAGTTTACCCTTCTGGTAATGAATTAGAGTCAACATAAATTTTTGTGAATTTTTGATGTTTTGTGGTCTACGAAAATTGGGGTGTTGTTACATGTTAGAATTTTGAGAAGATTTGTGTGTTTTGAATGAAAGGTGCATTTGAGAGGAGGAGGTATATAAATGTGGTAGTGCAGAGAGCTAGAAATCATCATCTTAGAGATTAAATACACACTGCTGTCTCTGGCCTCCTTCCTTTTGTTCAAAAGGTTGCTTCTTTATCTATGTTGTGGTTTCATTTGCATTAGAAATTGTTGATGTGCTTGTGTGTGGTTTTATTCGTTCTTGGATTTCTTCTTCGATTTGATTTCATGAAAAGAGTTTTTCTATGGCATTTCTTGGAATTCTACCTTGTCGGCAGTTGCTTTGGATTAGTTGTTTGGTAAAACATAGTGAAGGTATCCTGGTTTATAGTTTCTGTCTACCGTTTTGATTTTCTCAAATTGGTTCAAGAGTAAGCATGGTGACTTTACCAGTTAAAGGTCAGGAATCATATCTTAGAGAAAGCACTAGTTGAGAGGGAAAAGAATCTTTAGTGCTCCAATCCCTGAAACTACTCGCCCAATCTTTGTTAAGAAAAAATGGCCTATGTATGACCTTCTTTCTTTCTTTCTTTCTTTTTCTTTGCATTTTGGTCTTTGCTTCATGCTTGAACTTTTTGAAACAAGGGTTGGTAGAGAGAGTAGCAGTGATTTTCTCTAACAGTGAAAATGTCCCAGTTGAGAGATTTATTTTTAAGCTCAATGTGAACCAGTCTTATGGCTTAAAGGTTGAAGAAGGTGACATTCAGTTCGCACTCAGGTCATTCTTAATTAATCTTCCTTTCTCAGAATCTTTTACAAAGGTTCTTCCCCGAGGTGATGAGGCTAAATGTAGCTGAACAGTTTTTCCATCTATTTGGTCTTTGTAATTTGATCGTCAATACATTACTTATCAGCCATAGGATTACACTGGACTCGCTATCCAGATTGCAGGTGGGAGAGAACTGCTTATTTTTGCTCTATTCCTGAGACTAGTACAAGTAAGCATGCTGAGATATGGATTCCAACAGACATGAAGCAGTGGCAGCAGCCTCCGCTGATAACCCCTATCAAGTCAATGAGTAGTGAACCTCTATGTCTACTACTTTATGTGGAGCATCCAAGTTTATCTGAACCAAAACCGTAACATTGGCAAGTTCTAGAGCAAGATACAGAATAGTAAAATGAAGATATGTTTAGGAGGAACTGTTATCTATCCACATTTCACTAATACAATGTCCCATTGTGCATAAATTTCCTCACTTCTCCTTGATTAAAGGAAAAAAATCCGATTGAATAATCTTGATTTCCTGACTAAGTTAGATCTTGTTGACGTTCTCGTCAGGTTTGGTGTTTTGAAATTTGAATTCTGTGCATCTTGATATTCGATGGGCATATCAAGGAAAATATGTGCTAAGTCTGCAAAATTTCTGAAAGCTAATCAGAAACCTCAAAACACCGGTTCTGTGCTTCATGTACAGTTTTTGTTCATTTTATTTCTGCAGAATATTGTCAACTATAAAATGGAATGAATGAGTAGTTGTTTCCTTGTCAAGTTCTTAGCTACATAACTTTCTAGTACAATTTCAATTGAAAGAGCTGGGTGTTCCATGATTTCAGGGAATTCAGGTGGCAGGGTCGTAGCCGTAAATTCTCGGTATTCATCATTTCATCGGGCTGCCGATAAACTTGACAGAAAAGCATGTAAAGAAATGAAAATGTATGAAGGTTGATCAGGTTCCAATTTTCAGAAATTGCTACAAAGGATTGCGGAGAAGTTTGTGGGTATATTACTTGCCGAATCAGCAAATTTGTATGTATAAATTCGAATGAAATGTAGTTTTTTGGTAATTCTCGAATAATTTTTTCGGTTATTTTTACAGTCGATCTTCTTAATGGCTCTTGTATACATTAACCTTGAATCCCCTAACAAGTTTTAAATGAGTAAGTCACAGTCATTTAAAGGTATTTAAGCATTTAGGGTGCTTGTGTGTGAATTTCTTTTAATAATTATCTGGATTTAGTCATAGAAGAATTCTAATATAATAGAATTTTTTGTCTTTTTAATTTATGTAACATGTAATCGCAAAAATATAGGAAAAAAATTAGTTTTAACATATAAGGCAATAATTTCTAGCAATTATAGAAATCTAAACTTTTAACTAAGGATAATTCAGTTTTTATCTTTTTGTTTTTTCAAAGTCTGTATTTTTTAATATAGTATAGATTTATTGAAGTTTTCAGATATATTGTACCGTAGGGAGCAATTATGATAATGACGTTATTGGTCTCAAGGATTAATATACTGAATTTGTTCTTGAGGATTCATCCATTGTGTGTGCCTCATTAATCCAATGGGTGGCAAATATATACGTCACTCAGTTTATTATAAATTTAATTATCACTAAAAGAATTACCACAAAGAACTTGAGAGCTTGTAGTCTAGCAGTTTTGGGGCCATGGATTCTCCCTATTATAGTTCAAATGAAAAAATTGCTACATTGCTCTTAGTCTCAGCACTTGCATAGAGAGTAGTGACGACTGACCAGAGGTTCATTCCAGATTTCCTCGTTTGAGAGTGCGTCAATAAAAACAAGTTGTTTGAGGAACTAAATAGGGTGCCTTATAAATTTAGAGGACCAACTGATAGATTACGGTATAATTCAGGGGCATTCGAGAATAAATAAATTGCCACAATAAGTCCTTCATTTCATCTTCATTTATACCCACTGCAATTACTTTCAAATCCGACTGTAACCCGATACCTGACCAGACTCCATAGCCAAACAACTTCACCTCTTCCAAATGGCTTTAAGAACAAGACTTTTTTCTTCATCTTCTTTCTCTGCCTAACCATTCACAGCTCTTCAACTCAAACTCTCTTCTTTTTTCACTATCAGACATGAATCATCCCTTGAAACCACTCATTCACTCACCACCGCAACCTTCGATGCTCAGAAACCCACCCAGCTTGACAACTTCCTCCATATCGACTGTAACTCAGGCAAGGTAACTCTCCGTCCCACTCCACCTGTCTCCGAATTCAACATTTTATTATCCGCATTAGCTAAAATTAAGCATTACTATCATGTTATTGCATTGTTTGCTAAGATGGGTTCCCTTGGATTGTTAAGAGATCTGCATACTTAGAATATTTTGGTGAATTGCCTTTGTAGTGTCAAAAGGGTCTCCGATGGGTATGTGGTTTTGGGTAGAGATGATAATTTATACCTTACCCGTACCTAGTCAACGCGGATATTACCCGTTTTGACTGGGTATAAGTACGGATAATACTCGTATTTTACTGTACTAGTATGAGTAAGATATAGATATAAGAATACCCTATCCGTACCTATATCTGTACCCTTATCCATTGAGTAATATTAATACTCGTACTCGTTATCCATACCAGCTACATATATATAATACATATATTCATATATATAATACATACTTACACACACACATATATATGTATGTGTGTGTGTATATATATGTATTATATATGTGTATATATATGTATTATATATATGCATACACACATATGTATTACATATACTAGTTTTTACACAATACACCTACGATACTTTACAATATTTATTTTGCACTATCCACTTTTGCATATTATATTTCCACTTTTCAATTTTTTCAAATTCACAAAATGCATATTTTCAAATTTATCAACTCTTGTTTATATATTGTTGGAATGTTATTGATATTCTATTAGTGTTGTTCTATTTTTCAAAAATTAAGGTGTTTATGCTATGTTTGTAACTTGTATATATTTTACAGAGATACAGAATATATAAGTATTAGTTTTATAACTTGTTTATACTATATTTGTAACTTGTATATACTATGTTTAGATTATGTTTATGATTTGTTTATGTTATGTTTCTAACTTGTATATCTTTTATAAATATGCAGAACATACAAGTATTAGTGTTACAACTTATTTATATTATGTTTATAACTTGTATATACTATGTTTATGTTATGTTTATGATTTGTTTATGTTATGTTTCTAACTTATATATCTTTTACAAAGATGCAGAACATACAAGTATTAATATTACAACTTGTTTATGTTTGTAACTTGTATATACTATGTTTGTAACTTGTATATACTATGTTTATGACTTGTTTATTCTATGTTTGTAACTTTTATATCTTTTACAGAGATGCAGAACATACAAGTATTAATTATATAACTTATTTATGATATGTTTGTAACTTGTGCATATCATATATACAATATATAAATATATATAATGCATATAAACAGCATATATACAACGTATAAAGAACATATATACAATATATAGATAATATATAAACAATATATAAACAACGTATAAACAAGTTATAAAGAAGTTTTAAAAAAGTATGAAATATAAATAGAGTTTAGACAAAATCTAAACAAATTTCAGACAAGTCCGTGAAAATGCAATTTAGAAATTTCAAGTGTTATCACATTACTATTTCATTAACTACATTTAATTATAAATTATAACTTTTATATTATGTTGTGTGAATATAATATTTTATATTATCTCGTGTATTTTTCTAATCTATTGTTCTAAATTGATGGTATATTATTTGTTAAGTTGATTAATTAAATTTAAACCCCGAGTAAATGGGTACCCTACGGGTAAACAGATACACTGTGGGTAGGGTACGTGTAATAATTTTTATCACCCGCACGAGTACGGGTAGTATATGAATACATAACATAAACTACAGGTACGGATAAGGGTATTGGTATATCCCACTCATGCCCTATCCATTGCCATCCCTAGTTGGAAATGGCTTGAGTAGTGACTGATAACTCTATAAGTCGGGATGATCAAATACTCCAGGATTGGGCGACAGGAGTCCAGGGGTATTTTTCGAAGGGGTTGCGTAGAGGTGAAGAATAACTTTACTCCAGAAGTAGGCAGGGACACCCCCTCCTGGGGAATTTTCAAAAGGAGACAGGTAGAGATAAATCCAATTATATAGTTATTTGCGTTAAACATTTTAGGAGTTGATTCAAGTGAATTTTACATTCTAAAAGACTAGAACTTACAACTAGACTATTACTTATCAAAAGACCTATATCTAGACTATTAACTTAAGAGATGCTTATTACCATTAAGCCTATTAAGTCGTCATTTGTGGATGGCATCAATTAGTATCACCTCTAATTTAGCACTTCCTCAAAAAAAAAAAACCCGAATGTAGAAGAAATTTCGAATGGCAAATTAGCGGATGTAAGATTGAGAAAATCTTTTGCTAAATTTTAGACCCTGAGCCATAAGTGCAAAATTATACAGTTTAGTACTAAAAGTTTACGGAAACTACATTCAAGTCCTACAAAAACTTTTCTTACGAGTTGCCTGACTTTGATAAAAACAAAGACATATTTTTAGTCAAATGAAATACATGAGTTAACTAAAATTTATATAAATGCGGTCATTAAGATGAATATATGTATATAATTTGACTTGATATTGTAGAAGATAACTTAGATAAATAGCATGAGTGATCATACAAAGACGAACACAAGAGACCAAATTTTGGTGGCACGCATGTTGCTCGAAAATGACAATACATTATGTTACATGAGCATGGAAGGGGAACACACCTCCATGCTAGGACATAATCCAACTTAGTGTTATCATATGTGACAACCACACACTCATAGTTAGAGTTTTTATGATTTGTTATACTATGTAAGTCATATATATGACGCAAGTATACATCTTTATTAAACATCTTCCTGTATCTCAAATAGTCCTAAAGCCTTGATTTTTTTTAATAATTTTTGATTTTTTTCCAAACTAGAAGAATCATTGATAATTAGAACAATGATTTTTTCATGACTTATTTCGTTCACAAACTATTGTACTATTTAATTTTATATCGTTAGTTCCTCTTAAAGTGGGTCTAATGTACCCAAAAAACACTTTATGAGAGGAGGAATACCTTATCAGACTAGAGTAAAGTTAGATATCTGATTAACATATTAGACAAATGATAACTCATGAGGCTAAGTATTGCCCCAAACATTATACAATGTATGACTTTCATGCCATTTTAAATTAGGTCTAATACATTCCCAAATGCACCTTAAGATAAGAGGATTACCGGTTAATTATAAACGCAAAAAATCATCTGAACCTATGCAATGTAAGATTCTTAACAACTCCTTAAATTAGCACACGTGTGTCGTCAAATCCTTAACTAACTATTTATAAAATGAAATTAAAATACAAATAGTTCCAGGGCTTTGGAGCATAAAATAAATACCTTCAAGGGTTAACACAACATAAATAGTTGAAGGCGTTATGAAACAGATAATAAATAATTTAAGGATTAATTGTGCACATTTAATAGTTCAAGGGTTTAGAGATATAATAAGCCTTTTTCGTTCACATAAATTTTTATTTTTTATAGTTGTTGACATAAGTTTTTTTTAGACCTATTACATTTATAAACCTTAGACAAATTTAATTTTGTTCTATCAGCCCATTAATCTATATCAAATGTACATCAAAAAACCCTAAACTATTTACTTGGTATTGTACAACTCCTTGAACAGTTTATTTTGTTTTTCACAATTCCCTTAATAAGCTATCTGTTTTATATCTCATAGCCCCTTGGACTATTTGTTTTTAAGTTTATTTAACGAGTTATAAAACAGAAAATATATCGTCAAGGATTGGAGGGCTAATAGAACAAAATTAAACAGTTTGGAGGCTTGTGAGCATAATAAACATATTCTTTTAACGATTAGTAAACTTAGCTTATAATAGTAGATTAATCACAATTAGACTGTGTTTAGTTCCTATTCCTTAAAATCTCAAGTTCAAATAATGATCATTTAAACAAACACAAAACATAAAGTTATGCCCTAATTCGTGTTCTCTACGAAGATGTCTTCAGTTGCATATACAAATAGTTTCCAAGACCTAGTGGATCATGATAAATGCCCCGCATGCTACTTTATTTTGACATGTTTTTGCCATATATTAGGTATGATCACAGAAAACCCTGTTGAGGATTTTGTGTCATGAACAAGTAAAGCGAAACTTCAAATGCTTCATGTCTTATAAATGTCTTTTCCTCTTGCATGTATTGAAGATTCATTTGACATGAAGTAAGGGAGTTCCACGCATGCCTCATGCTTTGGTTGTCCTTTCTTTTCTCATGCCAAACTTGATGTGACCCTAATTATTGAATTGATTAAGGACAAAATTAATGTTTTAATTTTGCATTGATTAAATACTAAACACTTAACTAAATGTAATCTAGTTGTTGGGAGTGCGATAGAGGTACCTTTCACTAACCAAATAGAATCTTCTGTTGGCTTTGCTACTGCATAATATATAGTACTAGTCATGTCACATCCAACGTCTAGTTTATTATTAAGATAGCAGCCTTTTAGTGACCTAAATTGTCTATTAGCTTAGTGCTCATACATATTAAGTTTAACAATTTTTACTTATTTTGAAGTAATTAAAGAAGTCGGTTAGAGTAGCCTTTGATGTTTATTTGAACTAGATAACGATCTTATTCTATAATATATTCTTAAAAGACGACACTAATATCTCAACATCTAACTATTAGAACCCTGAAATAATTTTTATTATCATTAAATTACAAATCTATTGACCCATAATAAAATTACAGTCCATTTTTCCCCTGCTATGTATTGATGAATATATAACTACTTTGTTCGATAGTGTGCAGATTTGTACCGTATAGCTATATATTCATAAAATGATTTTCATTGCATATTTAGTCTCTATTATTTCTCTATAAAATCTGATAAAAATATTCGACATGAAATTTTTTTTGTCAACTCAAAATACACGCCTAAATGAAGGTGCTTTTGAATTCAATAGGAAGGAAATGAATACATACCAGAATATGCATTGAAAAGGCACCAAAAAGGAAGCAACTTCTTTACAAAGTCAATCACGGGTTACTTTCCATAGCCTACCAAAGCTAGAAAATTTGAAGCTTGCATCAAGATTCTATATTCTCAAACAGCAATAGAGGGGAATCTTGACCTAAATCAATTAAATCTTTTTTGTTGGACAATTAGAAATGGAGTTGCTTCACATCTTTAAAAAAATAATAAAGAAACAAATTAAAGGCCTTGTTTAGAAAAATGATTTTTGTTTTCTATTTTTGTTGGAGTTTCTGACCAGATTTTTAATTAATTTTTTATCTCTATTTTTTAATTTTATAAAAATTTTAAGATTATTTTTTAAACTAAACATGTCTTAAGTTTGCTTGGACTAAATCCAAATGCTTAAACAAGTCCATGTTTGCTAAAAGTTGTAGAATGTTAAACCACTCTATAACATGGGTTCGTCATCCTCGCTTATTATTGAAGACCTATTGCTTGATGATTTGTCTATTTTACTGAAAATTCAAATGATTTATTTCAAAAACAAAAATACAACTCCATGTTTTCTATAAGTAAAACTTTATTTATTTAATCCGTAAAGTAGTGAATTAAAACAATTAGAGAAACATTTACTACTCAAAGCGTTAAAGGTTGAAAAAAAAAAAACTCAATAGTTAATCGTTACAGGTTAAAAAAAAAAGAGCAAATAACTTTATGTTTTGATGATGAAAAATGTAATATCCCATAGTTTTATAGTTATTTTTGGAGAATTATATTTGGGGTAATTAGTTGGAATAATTATTTTGGATAATTTGGAAAATTATTTGAAATTTTATTTTTGGTAATTTGAGAGCAAATTTTATATTTTTGATGTTAATTTGGTGAATTATGAAGATTATGGGTGATTTGGGAAGTATTTAATTAAGTGAAAATGATGAAAAATTGAAAAGAAAAAAATTGGAACAGGGAACCGAACAACCGATCGTTCGTTTTGGGTTGCATGCGACAAGTCGTTCGTTGCTGGGAAAGGTGTCGTTTGCGTGCGTTATATTGTCGTTTAGGCGCGTTCTCTGGTAGCAGCCGACGACGCGTCGTCTGAGACGCTGAACGCTCACGCGTTCATGCGAGGGACCGAACGGCGTGTCGTTGCATCCAGTCATTCGGCGGCTCCGCATGTCGTTCGCGGTCATGTCAGCTGCCCGGATCAGACGACAAGTCGTTCGCGTTTCATTTCTTCAACAGTGACCAAAACGACGTCGTTTTGTCTGCAGATTTTTCCATTTAAACCAGAACCGACATCACTTCTTCTTTTCATCATTTCTCTCTCGTTTTT
>CAODLS010099169.1:0-16580 GCA_948243855.1 Flueggea neowawraea | reverse complement strand
TACTAGTAATTACATTACATAATTTTAAACAAAATTAGAAAAAAAATCATTAAATTTTATTAGATGCCCTCACTTATGGCAGATGAATACCGTAGTTACAATACCGAATTTAATTATACAATATAACTATACAATAATTAAAAATGCATGATAAATTAAAATATAAGTAAAAAAGGAAAAAATATAAACTTAAAATGATAAATTAAATTAAAAATTTTTATAAAATGAATTTTAAAAATATCGAAACTAAAAACTCTTTCTCCCGCTTCCCCCTCATCTCTTTGGGTGGGAATTAGTTGAGTTTGACTCTCTTGAGTTCCAATATTTTCAACTTCAAAACTTTCAAATTTTCTATTTCCACCAAAATTTTACGTTACTCCAAAATAAATATGCAAATATTAATTAAATGTAATGAAATAAAAAATAATTAAATTAAAATATTTTAAAAAAGTAGAAGGAATTTGAAAAATATAATTGCAAAAAATAACTTTAAGAAATATAAAAATATAATTGCAATAATAAAATGTATAAATAATGAATAAGAGCAATTTATAGCAAAATGATTAATAAGATTTTGATCATTAAGGCTTATATGACCTAATACTACTACTCTTTTGAACATTAAGATGTCAAAAATTGGATTATAAGTGAGTAAAAACCAAAGTTACCATTCAATCAGATTGAACATATTAAAATATATATCAAAATAGACATTTGAGTTCCAAAAAAATCCAATTAGACATTTGTATATAATTTTATTTTGCCAAATATCTTACAACTTTTTGGAAAAAACAACTAAAGAAATAATTACATGTGAAAACATCTTTAGATTAGTAAACCTGCACTCTACTTAAAAAGTAATATCCTCTATGAATATTGTTTGATAAGTTATTTTTTATTTGCTCTTATTAGGAGTGAAACTTTCGACTGTCTAATAATATAAATGATTCTAATAGTAATGGATTATAAGTCAATGAATATTTTACGAATAAAAATATCCTTTCATTCAATTTTTTAACACTTAAAACGAATACCGCTAAGTTGCAGTAATATTATTAATCATTTAATTGTAGTAGGTCTACTATCATCTAATCTGATCACTTACATGACTATTAGTTTCATGACATGAGATTATTTACAGGCATCTATTCTCATATTGTTATATCCCATAGTACAATTAATCATTAATTAATTAATCAACAAAAGAAATAAAAACTTTGGTGGTGGGTCACAAGAGAAGAAACTTTGGTAATGCAAATTGCTGGTTCAACCTTCAAAACCACGGCAAATAGAGAGAGAGAGAGAGTAAGGAGCAGTGAGAGAGAGAGAGAGAGAGAGAGAGAGAGAGAGATTAATGCGTGAAGCAAACCCACAGAGACAGGCGGCGGGTGAGTGGCAGTGTCAACATCCAACCGCCGCAGTTGCTTGTGACCACGTCACAACCCCGCGTGGGACTCCTCCAACAAAAACATCCTATCCTCTCTATCCTTTCCCATCACTGCTCTCTTGTCAATTCACTGTTTCTAACTCCACAATCAATATATAACTTTTGTTGTTGTTGATGGATGTAGCATAGAACAGATTAATCACTTCCCTGCTTCACTATATATAGCATTCACAGGTTTTTACTACTACTACTACAACTACATGTACGTTTGAGTCTGATGATGGAGTGTGTAGGGTAACTGTAACAGTACATGACTTATTTTTGGTAAACTTGTAATTGAATTTTACTGGTTTCGATCAATTGTGCCTTGTTTTGGGCTTTCTTTGGCAAATCACATGGCAGGTTCCTTTACGAAGTTGGTTTTAGTCATTTTATGGTTTTGGTGTTTGTTACATCGTTTTCAGTCATAAATATAGCTAGTTTTACAGGAGTTTGGACATTTGGTTTCTTCGTTGTTGTGTTTCCATTTTTTCCAAGATGTAGTGCATGTTTTTGATTGGAGATTTGAGAACGAGTGGACAACGAGTAATCGTGTCCATTTTCTAAAAATATGATACAATTATTAAACGTGTCATATTCATATTATCTATTATATCATACAGACAAATAGACACAAAATGAACCCAGTATGGGAACAAAAATTACCAACTCTACACAAAATTATTATATTGCGAGGAAGGTAGTCGGACTAATAATTCATATAAATTCAGGCACATATTCTTCTATGGAAATTTTTGTGTACTCCATTCTTGTAATATTCATCCTTTTTAACCTATTCTTGCACATATACAAAATACTGCTAATTAGCTGAAGCTTAATTATTCATTGATCAAGGCATTAGTTCTAACAGAGTAGTGACCCTGTATTTGACCATTTATGTAGAGGACTACTATTCCTCATCAGTAATAACTAGACTATGGGTACTGGTTGGCTAGGGAGATAAATGGAGTTACGTTCATTCAAAGATAAAATTTTCAAGAAAAATGGGATTCCGTACAAGTCTATTGGTTAGTTATTTACCCTTAACATCCAGCAAGGACATGGAGGTTTTTGACACACTATAAATTGCATGCATAGGAGAAAGTCTTATTTGACATTTGCTTAGGCTACTGTTTCACTGTATATAGCACTGATCCAATAGTCGCGGATGAAAAAAAATGTTGTTTTTTTTTAAAATTGACCGTATATGTTGGGTACAGTTTGGGGGTTTATTTCAACTTGAATTTTTATGGGTTTATTTTTTTTTTGAAAAGTCATTTTATTTATTTCACTAGATATCAAATCTAATTATCGCTTTTTCATCAAAGATCTTGAATTTTAGTATTGAAGAGTAAAATTTTAAAATTTAGTAGAAAAAGTTTGTCATTTCGAAGACTCTTTGGCTTGAATTCAAATCGGAAAGATGTAAAAACAAATCTGAATACGTGATGATATAATAAAAAAATATCAAAAAACTATTATAAGAAAAAAGTTATACCATTTCAAAAAGAGAAAAAAAAATACAACCATTCTTTTGTGTTTAAATTCAACTCATTTGATAAATGAACTTAATTTTTTTAACTTGGCTCGTTTATTATACGAACCGAACTATATTTTGATAAAATTAAGCTCATAAATCTAAATGAGTTGGACATAAATTAATTTTTCAATTTATTCAAACCTTAATTATGCACTTTTTTTTTATCGAAAGTATGAAATTACTGAAAACAGTGACGAGTTCCGAAATTTATATTAGTTCACTTCTTTTATCGAGCAGGCAAGACATGAAGCATCACATTACCAATTGTTTATTGCATAGATATCGACGATTTTACATAGGGACAATTACACATATTTAAAAAAGAATAGAAATTGCAAATATATGCGCCTTTAATTATTTTGCGCTACCTACCAAACCAATTTTTTTTGTAATTGGCGCACCTACCCGAAATTAAAAATGTAAATTGCAAAAAATACTGAATCAAATAAATACCAGTTAAATACCATTTACCAACCGGTTGAATATCGTAATAAAATTTTATAAAAATAAGATAAAAAAATTGGAAATCAATTAGATTTCGGCTGAAAAAATAATTGAAAACTAAGAAATATATGTAAAATATGTATAGAAAAAAAAAAAAGACAAATGCCAAATTATTCTATTGATATTTAATCAGATTTCAGATAGTATTCAATTGATATTCGAAAAGTTTTTAAAAGTATCCACTGGGTATTTAAATAGTTTTCAAATAGTATTATGTTGGTATTCAAAAAATGTTCAAAAACAGTATTCAATTGGTATTTAAACAAATTTCAAATGGCATTGAACAATTATTCAATCTGTTTTGAAATGGTATTCAATAGTTATTCAACAATTATTCAAAAAAATATTCTAATTGTGTTTCTTTAATTTTCAATAGTATTTTACAAATATTCAATAGGTAATTAAAAATATTCAACAAATTTAAAATAACAGTATTCTATCAGTATTCGTGTAGTATTCAAAAAGTATTCAACTAATTTTTAATTAGTCTTCAAATTTTACGCAAGTATTCAACTAGTATTCAATTAGTATCCAATAACTATTTAAGAAGTATTTAAAAAGTGTATTTGTGCTTACGGACTGGTTTATAATCTTAAGGGACTGACTGCAAAATTTAGGAACTGGTTTACAATTTTTCAAAATTTTAAGGACAAAGGAGGTGGAGGATGAGAAGGAGGAAGAGGAAATTAGGTTTAGAGAAATGAATGCGCTAGAGAGAAAGATTTGAATAAAAAAAATCTAGTACAAGACACAATAAAGAATCCCGTCGGCGAGCCAAAAAAATTAATCCACTGCCAAAATTACAATTTCCAAATTTTCTCCACGGTGCCATATATTTTCTGCTCTAGTATCATACATCGTTGGGCTGGAAACTTAAAAGTCCAGCCCAACCGAGTACTATAATCTAATTATGATCCGATCGCATTAGGACAGAAGATGAATTTAAACTATCTTCATTAACTAATAATTAAAGTGTTATTTTAAAAATTGGATACTGATTTTAAACGGATTTTAATTATTAAAGTGAAGAGGATTGGATCTCAAAACAAATGCTCATTAAAAAAAGGGACAATCACATGAATATACAACAAAACAAAAGGCAAAATACACAAATACAACACACATGTCAAAAAGTTTCCAAAAATGAAAACACATAATAAAGATTCAAAAAATGCCTGATTTTGATCTCGTGTTGATCACGCCTCAGAAAGTTGATCGAGCGTGGACCACACTTTTTGACTAGTGAAAATAAGTATAAACCGAAAACAACAACAAAATGAGAATAAAAAGCAAACAAACACCAACAAATAAGTACAAGTCAAAACATAATTTTAAAAAATATTTTAATTTTTTCTATATTACTCGGTAAAATTATGAGTATAAATGAGAACAAAGTGAGCACAAAAGCGAGAATAAAATAAGTACAAACGAGTACAACCCAAAATTAGAGAACAAATGCTTACAAAAAATGCGTACAAAATAAGTACAACTCAGAAAATTTAAAAATATATTTAATATCTTGTTGTTATTTGGTAAAATTCTGAGTACAAATATAAACAAAACAATTACAAACCTAATCAAAGCGTTGTTGCTATCAAATTGGTAGCATGTTTGATTCTCTTATTGTTGAACAAGATGCCAAATGTAGATTGTATGGCACTCACTCTCACTATGTGCAACAAAGGCATTGTTGAACTCAACCAATATACCTTTTTTTGAGACATAAAGGTATTTCAGCTTTCAATGAAAACAAAACACAATTTTTCAACCAACACTACTATCATCATAAATCAAAACACCTCTAGTCTCTGAATGAAAATTTGAGCTTCTATAGACCCTTTCGTCCTCACTACCGAGAAAAACTTCCTCATCGTTCTTACTCATTCCATCAGAATCAACAATTTTGGTGTCAAAATAAACATTTTCGATTATAGAAGCATCAATTTCAGCAATGGGAACAGTATCTTAAACCAGTGACACTCACCTTCATTCAAAACCTTAAGTTAGGCGTGCTCTCTCTCTCTCATCATCGTATCGTCCCACGTTCTCTGTCTTTGTCTCTCGTTCGTCATCGACTAAATCTACCATAATGAGGAGAAAATTACCACCTCTCTCCCTCCCTCTCTCTCTCTCTCACACACACACTCACACCCACACACACACACATCGCTCGTAGCCACCGCTCACTGACCTCAAATTCAGTAGTCGCAACGGACCGAGGTGGAGACAAACTGATAGATGCAACAGACGGAGGAGGAGGAGGAGGAGAAGAGAGAGAAGAAAGCGAGAGAGGAATGACACAACTGAGATGGAGAGAGGAGAGAGAAATTGATTATTAAGAGAATATAAATTGTTGCATTATAAAATGTAAATAAAAATGCTATATAATAGAAATGTAATCCATTCTGTTGCATATGTGATATCATAATGTCAAAAAAGACATGGATATAATTTTCTCTTTAAAAAAAAAAGATTTTTATAGTGTTTTTTATATTTATTTTTTTCCTGCTAATAAGTTATTGAAATTTAAAATTTGGTCAAAGAAGAGGTGGCACAAATATGAGAAGAAAATTGAACCTACATGATATCAAAAAGGGAAATCGCCAAACCTAAATCAAACTAAAGGATATTTAATATGATAAATGCCGAATGGCCATATTAACAAATAAAAAAACCTCAAGATACTTATAGAAAAATGACCTCAAGAAAATGCAATGCATTTTTTCTTAAGAATAAATTAGGAGGGAAAAGAAAAATCAAAAGTATATATACAACGTGGCTGAGTTGTCTAGATCATATTTTAGCATCTCTTGTCAATGTGAGAGTTGCATTTATTCGTCGATCTGCCAATTGTGTTGCCAATTCGTTGGCAAGGGCAACATATTCATTTCAGATCTTCATGTTAGGGGATTTACTCCACCATATTGTATTGCTGCCTCTCTGATAGAGAATTTAGTTGAATGAAGTTAATGACTCTTGCTGTCAATTTTTTTTTAAAAAAATTGGGACTTTGGAATATTAAAATTGAGGGTTCAAACTATTTTTATAATCAAGATTGTCGAATTGAATTTTTTTACAAGTTATTTTATTTTGTGCTCATAAAAAATCGAACCCGTGATCCCTAGTTTCAAAGACAACTCTAATATTAATGAACTATATGGTTATTGATGACTGTAAATTGAATCTTAACATTCATATATTATACTCCTTCCTTTTTACAAAGAGTGATTTTTAAGGTTGTAGTACACATATTAAAAAAATGATTAGAGTACATTAACTATAGTATTAATTTACTATATTATCCTTATTATTGACTCCTCAAAAATAGAAATTATTTATCGCAAATTATTAATTATAAGGGTATATTCGAAAAAATTATGTTCAAAGTCTTCTTAATTTTGTAAAATATCACTTATTTTGAAAAAAAAAGAATTTTTCATAAAAAATACTTGTGAAAAGAGGGAATTACTTAATTATAGGCATCATCCTTATGCGGTAGCCATTATAATCATACCTTTCATATTCAAATAATAAGTAATTAATATTACACCTTTCCAAACAATATGCTGATGAAGACTATAAAATTTCTAATCACTTTGACTAAGCTTCCTTCATTATATTTCATGCTCATGGATGTCTAATCCAATAACCAACTATTTTTTATGCCTTTTTCAAAAGAAAATTCATCTGAAAAATTCTATTCACCACACCTATCTTTTCTTCTCCCTAAACCTAAGACCACAACAAAGTCCATAAAAAGCCAAGGTTTGCTACATTATAAGGCGACATCCTGCAAGATTTGCTAACAACTCTTCATGATCAAAAAATGAAACTGTCTAAAAAAATAATAATAATACTAATACGCTGAGATGTCATTATCATTTCCAAGGTTTTGACCGCACGAGTGGAACCAACCTCGTGGGGTCACACTGTCACAGTGACATAAAATACGTTATGGAGCGCAGTAGTGATGATTGATGAGTCCATTATGTTTCTGTGTTGGTGAAAGCTTAGGCAAGCCTAATTGCATCACTTTTTCACTTCGACATCAAGATTTCATTTCCATATTTAATATATTAATTATTCAGCGAATGAAATGCTGTTGTTTCTGGACAAGTTGCCAGATGACAGGGTTTTTGTTAATTTCTTTAGGGGACGTAATTGTTGCTACATCTTGATACATAATAAGTCCGTTTATAGTTTTATAAGTTTGGTTTGTTCTAATAATTTTTTTCAACAGTATTGTTCTTATAATTGTTGTGTAACTCATGAGAGGTAATTCAGTTATTAATTAGATACACTTTTATACGTCAAATTTTAAGTTAATATATCGGGCTTGTTTGGGAGTGACCATGATATGAGATTTTGGCAGCAGGTAGCACATTTTCTACCAAATCTGCTTGTTTTGAGTCGTACAATATTTTATGCAGTATATTTTTCTAATCGTTAACAAATTATGACCATTACAAACCTGCAATTATAGTGTTACCCTTTCATGAGTAATAAAGTTTACTCATTTTAGTAATAAATTTTCAGATGATATTACAATGATAATTTTTAAAATGAGTCCTTATTGAGGACTCATTTAATAAATTAAATAATTAATATTTAAATTAACTCTAACAGTAATTAAATAACAGTCATGATTATTTAATTTATCATAAAATTAAGTAATAAATTAAAATTAAGTAACTGATCAAAATTAAGTAACCGGTGATCAAATTAAGTAATAACATCTAAAATTAAGTACTTTTAAAGTTATAATTAAGTAATCACCCCTGAAATTAAGTATCTGGAATGAAATTAAGTAACTTGAGTCCTCAATAAAGACTATTTTTAAAAGTCCTCATTGTAGTACCACTCTAATTTTTTTTATTTTAAAATGTAATAGTAGTTTTAAAATTTTATAAACAACAATAAAAATAAAAATATTTATATCATTATTAATTTTTACTAATATAAAATATAAAAATTCTTATATATTATATGTTATTTATAAAAAATATTACATTGTCAAACAATTCGATCATAAAAATAAAAGAAAAACCTATAATTTTTTTCTGAATAGTAAGTATTTTGGCAGTAACAATGATGCAGCAGTTTGTACTGTTGACTGCAAAATTGATTATATGATGGTATTGTTAGATTTGACTGCCCTAAGAGCAACTGGAGAAAGTTTCTAGACCAAATAGTTGAGTAGTACTCTTCAGAGCAATTGCTTCAAAAAATCTTATAGCACGCAATTAATCCTTCAAGGTCGGCAACCAAAATAAAAAGTTTGCTTTTGATAAGTTTGATAATGAATAGTAAAGTCACTGTTGATTATTCTTTTATATTCCTTAATTATCAAAAAGAACTACAATATATTTTAATAAATTAAACATAAAAATATACATTTTATAATAGTCCATATAAACCTTCAAAAATCATGATTTTTCTAGATCCTTGTGATTTAGAAGAACAAAAAATACAAGAACTACGACTTATCAAGAAAAAGAAAATCTTCCTAATAATGGTAGTTCTAGCTAGAAATTACGAACTCCCATATTTTCCTAATAAGAAATTTTTGACTACTTTAAATTATTCCAACATTCTCTCTTAACTCAAAGGTTAAGTTTTCACAGTAAACTTCATTTTTTTTTCAATCCAGAATCTAGATTTGGTTTTCTTGAATTTTCAAGGCTTAAAGACATAAAATCCACTTATAAAAAAAAAAGGGAATAATCCCAAACTACGCATTTTCTATCCCTTCTATCATGAACTTTAAAAAAATCTTAAACAAACCCAAATTATGAAAATTATATCAATTATCTTCCAAGTGATAATTTCATCCAACGTTGTCATTAAATATATCAAAAACCATTTCATCCGAATGTTTAAGAGGTGAATTTTTTTCCCAGTGAAATTTGTTGGCGAGGGTTTTTTGGAGCACAATGTTGGGTTGTTCTCAGGGTGTTCGTGTTGTTTTTTTAGCTGAAATGGACACAGATGAACACACACTCAAGAATGAACAAACATAAGAGATTGCTAATGGAAATTATAGTGAAGTTGTTGTTGGAGAAGAGTATAACAGCGGAGAGGATTTGATTTCATAGATATAGTAGTACATAGGTCAACAAAATCAAGTTGTTCTAGAGCTGTAATTTGCAGTTGTTTTTTCTTTAGAAGAAATTTGCAGCTGTAACAGTAGAGCAAGTTACAGTTGTAACAACTTGTTGTCACCTCCTACTAGGGGTGCACATGGTTCGGTTCGGTTTTGTAGCTAAAATGTCAATTGAACAGAACAGTTCGGTTTTACTCTCTGGTCATCTACAGTCAAATTGCTGGTTCTTCAGTTCGGTCGGTTAGGTTAGCTGTCGGTTTGGTCGGTTTAAAACATAAATAAAAACTACATTTATAAATTACAACATTTCACCTCAAAATCTTAATACAACAAATTATTTTTCAAATAAATCAAAATAAAACATTTAAAGTAAAATTAAATTTTAAATTAATATCAACAATACAAACTAAAATCAAATCCAAAATAAATATAAATAGTCAAATTTTCATATTCAACAAATTTTCAGTTCGGTTCGATTTGCAAAATACTAAAACATCCAACCGAACCAAACCTTTCGATTTTCACATTTCAACATCTATAATCATTCATTCTCTTTCGATTTTATCTTCGGTTCGATCTGGTCCAGTTCGGTTCGATCGGCTTTTCGATTCGGTTTGGTTTTTTGTGCACTCCTACCTCCTACTTTAATTAAACAACTTGTCAACTTGTTAACTAAACAACTTGACAACTAATCAAACATTACATAAAAATTGAAGAATTAGTAAAATATAGGTATGAAAGCTTTGGAATCAACTTCAACACTAAGCTTTGGAATCCACTTCAACACTCCTCCTTGATTCTTGAGCTGCTAACACCAATCATCTTCTTCAATTCTTCAAACCATGCTGTTGACAAAGATTTTGTAAATTTATCTGCCTTTTGATCTTTTTAGCTACAATGGATCAAATTTATTTCTCTATTTTGTTGAGCTTCTCTGATAAAGTGATATTTCACTTTGAAATGCTTTGTCCTGCCATGAAAAACATGATTTTTTTAGATTGCCACAACAATTTGCTTATCACAAAATATTGTAGTTGGTTCTAATTGTTTAAGCTCCAAGTCACCAAGCAAGTTTCTTAACCACAATGTTTGATTTCCTTAGCACTTGCTGCAATATATTCAACTTCAACAGTTGATTGAGCAACTATTTCTTACTTCCTCGAACTCCAAAAAAAAAAACAGAACCTGAACCAAGTGTGAAGCAGTAACCAAAGGTGCTCTTCATGTCATGTTCTGATCCAACACGACCACTATCTATATATAGTATAAGCTTCAAATATGAAGATTTGGAAAACCATACACTATGATTAATGGTCCCTTTAATGTATCCCAACACCTTTGTTGCATCCTTGAAATGCAACTCAGTTGGAGCATGTATAAACCTCGAAAGAAGACTAACTGAGAACATGATGTCTTGCCTTGATGCAGTTAAATACATAATGCACACGATCATACTCCTGTTTTTTTTCTCGTTACAATTTCGAGAACCATCATTCTTCTTTAACTTTTCATTTTGCATAAGAGGAGTACCTATAGAATTGCATTTGTCAAGGCCGAATTTCTTCAACACTTCTTTTGCTGAGAAATAAAAAATTCCCTTATTTGATTGTTGAATCTTTATCCACAGAAAATATGACATATTTTTTAGATCAGTCATCTCGAATTGATTCATCATTTGGTGTTTAAAGTGTTGCACCAACGTTGAATTACTTCCAGTTACTAGCAAATCAACAACATAAAGAGAAACAATGATCAAATCAATGTTTGTAACTTGAATGTATAAAGTTGGTTCACTCAAGCTTCTGCTAAATCCCATTTGAATCAAACTTTCATCTATCTTTTGTACCAGGCTCTTGGAGTTTGCTTAATCCATACAAGGCCTTTTTTAACAGATACAACTTAATCTCGCAACCCTTATTCACAAAGCCTACTGGTTGCTCAACATATATTGTCTCTTTTACAACACCATAAAGGAAAACTAATTTTACATCAAGCTGAAACACTTGCCATCCTTTTTGTCCAGCCAAGGAAAGCAAGAGTCTAATGGTGTCTAATCTGACAACTGGAGCAACTGTGTCACAATAACCAACACCAAACAACTATGCATAGCCTTTGACAACTAGTATGGCCTTAAGTTTGTTTAGAGAACCATCATAATTTAATTTGATTCTGTAAACCAATTTAACACCAATAAGATTTTTGTTATTTGACCTTTCAACTAACACCCATGTATTATTTTTTTTCAATCATGTTCATCTCCTCCTCCATTGCTTCTGTCTAGTCTGAACTTTTAGCTGCTTCATCATAACTTGCAGGCTCAAAAATTGCAACATTACATCTCTGATGTATGTTTTCTAGAGTTCTAGTTCTTCTAACAGGTGTATCATCAATAGCATTATCATCAATTTCAACAACATATTCATTTTTAGCACCAATATTTTCATCAATATTCATAGGTTGTTCATTGTTACCTATTGCATAGCAAATTTCAGCTACAAGTTCTTCACTTCTGCAAATAGCTTTAGCATCAACCTTTTGTTGTGCAAAGCGTCCATGAAAGTCTTTCCAATCCCAAGTAGCATCTTCATCAAACTTGACATCTTTGTTGATGATTATTTTGTTTGAAGTTGAATCAAACACTCTATAGTCTTTTATAGTAGTTCCTTAGCCCAAAAAGATACCAACAACAACTCTTTTATCAAGTTTAACTCTTTCTTATAGCAGGTACATGGACGTAGAAAACACATCCAAACGCCTTTAGATGATGCATCGATGGTTTAAATCCATTTCAAGCTTCAAAAGGAGTTCTTCCCTTCAAGGCTTTGCTAGGCAATATGTTAAAAAAGTATACAGCTGTGCTAATAGCTTCTGCCCAAAATTGCTTTGGTATCTTCTTCTAAAAAAAGAGACTCGGACAACTCCATCACGGTTCTATTTTTTCGTTCACTCACAACATTTTTTTGTGGAGTGTAAGTAACTGTCAGTTGGTGCTCAACACCTACTTCATTGAAAAAATATTGAAACTTCTCAAATGTGGATTCAGTTCCTTTGTATGATCGAATTACTGTAATATTCCTCATTTCTGTCAAGTTGTAGCTTTCTGGCTAAGTCCGATTTGATCTTGAGGATAATTGGACATATTTCTAAGGATTAGGTGTCATCGAATCTCGAGGGAGGTTTGATGCGCGTTGGGAAATGTGATATGTTGAGTATGTGATTTGAGAGTGAGTAACGTGCATATGACGTACGTTGTCGAGTGAGGAAGACATACGTTATCTAGAAAATAGCATGACGTACGTTGTAGAGATACGACGTACGTTATCTGGAATACGAGGATGATCAACGTACGCTGCCATGGTAAGACATACGTTGGGTTGTGTTTCTTCGAATCCGAGGCTACTGGATGCTTCACGACGTACGTTGTGAGGTATAACGTACGTTGTGCGCCATCACAACGTATGTTGTCATTGAGTATGACGTACGTTATTTTTTAAATTGTCATCACAACGTACGTTGTCATTGAGTATGACGTACGTTGCCTTTGAAAATGTCAAAAAGGTGTGTTTTGATCTGCAGCTCTTAAAACGTCTGTAACTCGACGTTTTTCTTCATTTTCACTCACAATCTCTCCAAATCGCTCTGAAATGCTCTCATCTTCAATTCCTAGCATTCCTGATCCATTTCTGAGGTAAGATCAACATCATTTCTTCATTTATAACTCATTTTCATGCATTGATTCATGAAAATGCATTTTTTACGAATTTGAAATGGGTTTCAATTTTCAGATGATTTGTGATGAATTGATGTTAGAGGATGTTAGAATAAAGGAGACTTGTATGAACTTGATTCAAGCTTTGAATCAAGTGATTTGATGAGTTTTTGGTGAACCTAGGGTTTGGTTCGGATTTTGATGATTTGAGCATGAATGAGTGTTTTTCTGTTGAATCTGAGGTTGGATTCATGTTCAAGAGGTCAATTAGAGTCGGAATACATGATTGGTTTGGAGATTTATCGGTTGAATCGGAAGTTAGGTATTTTTTAGAATAAAACTAGAGTTTTCTATAGTTTTGTAAATTCTGAACTTTGAAATCTCGATTTGAAATTTTAAAAAGTTGAGGTATAGAATTGTAATTTTGGAAAACTTGGGAATATTTTTGTAATTTTGAGGAATTAGGCTAATTCGCGATTTCTGGGAATTCGGGCTAGAATTTGGGGATTCTGACTTATGGATGGTTAGTTAGTAACCCCAGTAGTTATTGGAGATTGTTTTGTAATTTGTCGAGTCTCGGAGACTAAAACGTAATTTTACACTGGTCGGGGACCAAACTGTAATTTTACGTGTATGGTATATTTTCGGTCGAGGATGATGGATTCACTCCCGACGTATATATTCAGTGACTTGAGGATCAGCATCTGCATTCGCATACCATGCATCGGTACCGCCACAGTACCATATATTGATATTTGTTATGTCTGTATGTGTACAGCTCAGTGAGCCTGCCAGCAGGAGTAGCCACCAACAAGCGATATTTGACTGAATCCACGGCTTTGGATACCAGGTGAGTGAAATAGCAGTTTCAGACATATAAATTGTGTCTTCAAAATTAAATATGCTATTTTTGATATGTCTGGCTATGACATAAATTTGACTAATAAGTATTGGGTTAATTAATAATCTGGATATGTGATTATTATTAACCAACATTTTGATATGGAAAAAAATAAAGTATATATGGGTATATATATACAAGAACATTTTGTAAATGATGGAATAAAGGAAAAGATATTGTATGATGTATGTGAAATACTATGTATGTATCATACTGATATGCGGACACCCTACTACGGAGTATGTAATCTTTAGAATACCATTGTATGTTATCACCCTACTACGAAGTATATAGTCTTTGGTATACCATTGTATGTTATTACTCTACTACAGAGTATGTAGTTTTTGGGATACCATTATATGTTATCACCCTACTACGGAGTACGTAGTTTTTGGTAAACTATTGTATGTTATGGCCCTAGTTACCGGGGTAATTGGGTGACCGTATATCCAAGCCAGATATACGCGTTTATTGAGCAGTCAGGTGGTGGAGTCCACACTGCTATATGGATATGAAAATCAGGTGGCGGAGTTCACACTGCTATATGGATATTGATACTGGTCTCGTACTATGAATCCTTAAATATACGTATATATTGTCTGAACACATGTTGTATGATATGGATGTGAATGTTCTGGCAAAACGATTTCAGCAAATGTATTATGTATATATGGTGTATACTATATGGTATCTATATATGTGTGCGGTAGTTTGAAAAAGGATTTCAAACCAGTCTTTGTGATGCACGCATGAGGCGGTCTGATGTGCTGTTTTCTCACTAGGGAATCTTACCCTTTTTTTCTTTTGTTGTCCATGTTATATCTTTGTTCGCAGGTGACATCTTTTGGATGCACAATATCTGATCCGTACCTCGGACCTAGTGAGACGCTTCTTCATTATAGTGAGTGCCCTCATTCGGGACTCTACTTTTCTATATCATAAAGCTCCACATTTGACTATTGTTGGGATATTGGGCTACACTGTTGTATTTTGGGGTTTACTGTGATGATTTCGTATTTACTAATATTTTTGATATATTGTATGTATATATATATATATATATATATATATATATATATATGATTTTATTTCATTTATAAATATTTTTATAAATATTTTAAATAAATATTTTGATAAGTCGGGTAGTATATCTGATCACAGGGGTTTGTGCGCGATAGATCGGGCTCGCACAGACGGTTCGCCTCACACGCTGGTCTACCTCGTACGCCGGTCACGGGCCCGATTATGGGTCGTGACAATTACCTTCAATGTCTTTCCACTTTGGTTTTCAACCAAAGCATTGTACTTCCAGAATACATCTGCAGCTTAAGATTTTCTTAAGAAATAAACATAGCAAAATCTAATAAAACCATAAATAAATAAATAGCATGAAATATTTGTTGCCATTCAGAGAAGTTTTCCTCATTGATTCACATAAATCAGTATGGACTAATTGAAGCTTCTTTGTTGCTCTCCAGGTACTGCTTGCAGGAAATGGTAGCCTGCTTTGCTTGCCAAATTGACATACATCACATACAACTTTACATTCTTCAATTTCAAGGTAGTTTTTGTCAAGCTCATTTTTCTTAAGGTAGCTTAGAACATTTTAGCTGAAATGCGCCAATCGTTTATGCCATAAAGGACTTGATGATTTATCTGCAACACAAGAATAAATATGAGCATCAAATCTTTTCCAATTCGATGGAAAGCTTTTTCTCTCAGCTTTACTTCAATAAGTTGACTTCCATCAGGATTAGAGATCATGCAACATTTATCCTTAAACACAATAGAGTAATTATTTTTCAGCAACTAACCAACACTGAGTGAGTTTTGTTGTATTTTCGACACATATAAAACATCTAAAATTAGCCTACTACATGTAAAAGTTTCAAAAACAAAAGTTCATTTTCCTTCCACAACAATGCATTCTCCATTTTTTATTCTTACTTTGGAAGTGCTGGTAGTAATAAGTTGTCTGAAAAACTTAGGATTTGAAGCCATTTGATGTGTGCACCTGTTATCAATCAACCATTCATCACTACTACACCCTGTAGTATAGCAAGTAACAATAAATAGTCTTTATTCTACTTGTTTTTCAACAACCTATTCTTGTGGTGCTAGTTGATTCTTGTTTTTGCACACTTTCTTCATATGCCCATCTTTTTACAAGCCTTATGTTGTACTTTAGGATTCCACTAGCAAACCCTCTCAAGATTAGTGGTTTCATGCAGTTTTTGTAAAGAGAATACACCTTCCTTACTGCTTTCACTAACTTCTGCCTTACTCTTCTTTTTATTCTTTTTGATATTGCTAAACTTACCTTTATCTTGTTGTTTAACAATAAGTGCATCCTCAGTAACTTCTTCTAATCTCATATCTCTTCTTTGTTTTTGAGCT
>CAODLS010099057.1:0-11040 GCA_948243855.1 Flueggea neowawraea | reverse complement strand
ACAAAAATCTTTAGTGAATTGAACTCTCTAGTTGAGCTAGAGGAGTGGATGTAGGTTAAAGAAGACCGAACCACTATAAATCGGATTTGTGTTATCTTCCCTTACTCTGTCTCATTTAATTGCTTTGCATTGCATTTGATTTATATTGCTGAGTGTGGAATGAATCTTTAGAGCTTTCGCATTTATATTTTGATTTAAGTTTGAAAGAAAAACTTTGTTAATAGTTTTAGTTTGCAAAAGATTTTCAACAAAGTTATTAACTTGCTAAAAATCAAATTCACCCCCTTTTGGATTGTCATTCATTGCCCCTACTGGGACTTACAAATATTACACCTCAAAATCTTAATACAACAAATCATTTTCCAAATAAATCAAAATAAAACATTTAAAGCCAAATTAAATTCTAAATTAACATCAATAATACAAATATAATCCAATAAAATCAAGCCCAAAACTAAACATAAAAAGTCCAATTTTATGTAATAAGATAAGTTCTGTTCAATTCAGTTTTCAAAAGTCTAAGACCGCCAACCGAATAAAACCTTTTGGTTTTCACATTTCAGCATCCATAATCATCCATTCCCCTTCGGTTTGTCTTCGGTTCAGTCAGTTTTTCGGTTAGATTTGCTTTTTGTGCACCCCTAGCCTATGTGTCTGAAGCTTTCATCGTACTCACCTGGGTGCCGAGCCAAATAATCCAAATCAGGGTCCACTAGTTAATGGATGGTCACCTCAAATGTCAAATAGAGCTGAAACAGAAATGGTTCACAACAGACTCAGGCGTGGTAACTATGGCAACACAGAATGTATGAAATGCAATGTACGTCCCAATCCACGATGATATCAAAAGTCATATATCGATCGAACATCTAACGCTCTCGTCTCGAAAATCGAATATTTTGCAAAAAAATACATAATAGTTCCTCTACTATTTCAAAATTATTATTTAGTCCCTAAGATCTTGAAAAAAGTACAGATTAGTCCTCAAAGTATTCCAAAATTACCAATCAATCCTCAAACTATCCAAAATTTCAAATTTGACCCCAAACATGCAAAATATTAAATCTAGTCCCTACAATATAAAATTGTCCAAAAACACCCTACTCTCGATTCAACAGATAAAAATCATTCCCAATCACCTACATTGACTCTAGTCAACCTCAAAAACCTGAATCTACAATTTATTTCACCAAAACAACACAAAATCAACAAGAAATCTTTCAAAATCCGTACCAACCCTATCCCATTTTGTCAACACGTATAAATCTTCAAAACCAAGCTAAATCTATACATATCTGACCTCAATCCATGAATACCCAATCGAAATCAACTCACATTTCATAACAAACAAGCCAAATCCAAACCCTAATTGGAAAATTGTCACCCATCTTCTTCAACAAAATGAAAACATGATTTAATGCATAAAATGAAAAACAAAACAAGTTAGGAGCTTGATCTTACCTCAAGAGATATCAAGTAATAGATGAGAGGCAATATGAGATGAACAGAGAGAGTTCTGAGACTGAAAATTGCAGAGGTGATGAGTAAATGATGAAGGAAGGTCGGGTGAGGGGTATTTAAGAATGCTACCACACAGAACACATTGTTTCACTTGAAAACAACACATTTTGGGCACGCCTACATGCTTAGAGGGAAGCCTACACAAGCAAAAGAGGGCTTAAGTATGTAGACCTGACAACAACGTATGTAGTCGACATTTCCATTACTCTGCTTGGTCCAGTGCATGATATACGTGCTTAGCTTCACCACAACGTATGTAGTCGACCCCGAAGACATGTTTCATGCTTCGTTTCACATCTTTGATGCATTTCCAACTTAGAATCATTAATTCCATCACTCTCGAGACTATCCTAACACCAAAACTTACAAAAATATCATCATTAACCATCATCAAACACTTAATCAACACCCTAAACACCCAAAGAATGGATCGAAATTGAACGGATAAAATTGAGATTGAACAGAATGCTACAAAGAACCTAGTTAGAACGGGCGAGGTATTACAGTCATGACATCTCAAGGCCACAGCAATGGCCCTTCTAGATGGAGGAGAGAGAAAATGGCATAAAAAGGGCAAAGCGTGGAAATCAAGTGCACATCAAAGGGCATTTTTGACAAATTAATTGGGTTTTGTGGGCATATAAAGGGGTATAAATACTATTTTTATTTACTCTTTGAAACATCTTTGGATGATTTAGAACAATTTATTATATTTGTATCTTTCATTTCCTTAAGAACATTTTAGGGTTTTTTTTTTGGAATTGCATTAGAATCCCTGTGTTTTGCCATAATTCATGATTGCATCACTGTATTTTGAAAAAGGTTGCTATTACATCTCTGCTCTTAAATACAGTCAGTCAGAACCCAGCCAGAACCAACCGGACAATATTTATTAAGGCACTCATTTTTGTCATGTTAGTTCTGGCTGAATTCTCGCTGAATGTATTTAAGAACAGGGATGCAATAGTAGCCTTTTCAAAACAAAGAGACGCAATCACAAATTATGTCAAAACATAGGGATGATAATGTAATTGCCCCTTTTTGTGTAAGAAGAAAGAAGCTCTTGAAGGTTTGGGGGTTCCTCTTGAAGAAGGCTTTCTCTATATCAATCATTCTTATTTCTCTTCATATTTGTAGTTTTTGACACTGTTTTATGTTTATGGTTATTGTTTTATTTCATTTTTTTTATCATGATAGCGTAAATATTTTGTTAAGGCTTAGAGGTGTAGACTCTTGATGACTATTTGCTTTATTAATGAATGAGTATTGTGTTTTAAATGTTATATCTTGCTTATGCATTGGATTTGATTTAATGACTTGTTTTGAATGAATATTATTATGCTTGATCATCATAATGATATTAATGATAAGTCTAGGTGAAATATCGAAAGATGAAGTCTATATGAGGTCCACAAGTATTGAACTAACCGAGCTTAGGATAGACATGTTCTTTGTTGGTAAGATGTTCGATAAAATTCCTAAAAGGCTTAAAAAGTATAGTTTAATTAGGTTTAACTAAGAGTATTGGCCTAATAAATGTAGGCATGGCTTAAATGAACTCGAGAGAGGTTTTAAGTGAGTGAAGAAGAGAGAAAACTCAAAATCCTTTAAAACTTGTTCATTAATATAGCAATTAGGAGTCTTGGCCTAGTCTCAATGCTTTATCATGTATTGGTATTTCCACATCAACTTTCATTTCGAATTGCTTGTTTTTACTATTTTTGTGTTGTTTAACCAAAAATACCAAAAATCAAATCTTGGAATTTCTTGTTTTTTTTACGAATTGATCACAATTAGTACTCATTTCTGTGGATTCGATACCCTGGGAGTACTCTGATGGTTAAAACTACTTCGATAACCATATACTTACGAGGATTCGACCAAAAAGGTTTTCTTTTGTAGCTAGTATTTTCAAATTTAGCAAATTCTTTAACCATGTAGAAAAGTTGTTGTATGCTACACTAAAGAAGGGTATCGATTTCAGTTGAGTAAGTTGAAATGGATTTTTTTCCCTCCAAATTGTTGTGGGAAAGATACAAACTCTCAATTTCCTCTAGATTTGAAAATGTTGATGGGAATTCTCCTCCCAAACTATTGTGAGGCAAGTTCAATACCTTAATGCCGGTAAGGTTTTCAAGTTCATGAGGTATTTGGCTTGTTAATCTATTGCAAGAAAGATCAATTCCAGCTATGAGAACGAGTATTCCTCCTTGGAAAGAATAAGATACACTATTTGTCGTAATATCTACATATTGTTCAGATCGTAGGGCATAAGTATCCATCTTGCTTGAAATGTTACTGGATTTCAGGAAACGAGGGATGTGACCGTAAAGGTTGTTATTGGAAAGATCAATAAATCTTAAATGATCCAACTTGCGTACCTCACTTAGAATTTCTCCTTCAAGGGCAGGAAGTTCAATCCAGACTGGTTTCCATTCCATTTAGGATTGCCCGTGAAAAAATTGTTTCTAAGATCTAATGTGGTCAATTCTAAAGAATTAATAAATGCATATGTGAGTGATCCATGTAGCATGTTTTTAGACAAGTAAACTTCCTGTAATTGTGAAGAGCTTAAGAACATTGGTATTTCTCCAGACAAGTGATTATTAAATAAATAATAAAAAAAAAAAGACAACCGCCTCATATTACCAGTGAATTCATTGTACTGTCAGACCTGTCAAAATATTCTAAAATTGGGAAATGTGATCTATTTTTATGGGAATCGGGCCACTGAAGGAACTGCTAGATATGTCCAGAGTTATCAAATCTATATAAGAATGACTTGGTAGTTTGATGGATCTTGACAAAGAATTATTGGATAAATCAAGTACCATTATTCTTGTATTGTTCTCTAGCAGTCGATATTGAAACTCTTCCCTTATTTCAATATTGAGAGATACACTGTTTGCAGGTTATGCTTGTAACTCCTCATTTGATTTCCGACCAGATGTTGAAATTCTGAGATGGTGATTAAGAAATTTCATGTTTTTTAGTGAAATAGTTGGTTACTCGAGTAAATGGAGTGTTATAGAGTGAACGTGGGTGAAATTTTGGTTTGATTTGAGTTAGTTTTTGTTATATCTTAGTAGAATAAACACAAATATGTATGGATTGAGGTTTGGAATTGATTAATTTATTTGTTATGGTAATGGGTTAAGGTTTGGTGTAGGAATTTTGGGATTAATGATGATTATATATTTGTTTGGTGAAATTGATTGTAGATTATGTATTTGAGTATGATTTGAGTTAATGTAAGTGATTTCGAATGTCGGGTGTCGAGTTGTACAAATTTTTGGGTGTTTTTGAAAGATTTATGTCGCAAGGACTAGATTGCAATATTTTAAAGGTCTGAAATATAATTCTGAAAGTTTGGGACTGATTTTTAATTTTTGAAAAATTTAGGGAATGACTTGTAATTTGTCATCACCTTGGGACTAAAGTGTAATTTGGTAGAAGTTTGGGGAATAAATGATAATTTTGTGAAGTGTCCAATTTTAGAGAAGTAAGGTTAGAAAACCTATTTTGTTTTTGGTATGTTTGAACCATGATATGTAATACGGACTAATTAAAGGTTTGGTAATTTAAAATCTGAGTTATGTGAAATTTCTAAAATAAGAAACTCTATTTTGATTATTATTATTATTATTATTATTATTATTATTATTATTATTATTATTATTATTATTATATCTGACCATCTGCTTCACATGCCGTCTGCTATAGTTATTATTATTTATGTTATTATGATACGAGACACCTAACTACGAGGTAGTGTAGCATTTGGTATATCACTGCTCTGTCCAGGCCCTATTTACAAGGGTAATATGGTGACAGTGTGCTAGGCAAGACACACGTGATTTACTGTCTGGTGGCATTAGTCCACATCTCTGATAATGTCTATTTCTATGTGCTTTTGGATCCTTATCTGACTCTTTGTTATATGTATTCGGTAATAGATATTATTTTCTGACTGTATGTTGTATCAGTCATGGTATGATTTTAGGTCGTGATACAGGTGGTATCAGAGACGCATATTTTGTAACTCTAGGTTGGTTGTGAAGCATAGGTATTCTTGATCGAGTCAGTCTGATTTGCCTTCATACTTTGTCGAGTATCACCTCGGTACTATGACAATCATCTGCATTCTAACATTTGCATATACGCTTCGTTTGTCTATTGTTTGTAGTATGCCTCGACGTCGCTAGAGACTCATAGCTGCCGCTAGGCGTGATTCGTCAAGACCGTCAGTCATTCAATAGTGATTAAGCCTGAATCGCATAGTATGTTGTAGGTCACAACTTCAGCTTCTCAGACAAATCCTCGGTTTCCACTTACAGCTAAGTTGGATGTGTTAGAGCACCTTGTTCAGGCAATCAATCATATTGAACGGCTTATACCAAATTCGGCAGTCAGGTATCAACCAGTCCCACAGCCTATGGCACCATCAGTCCCATGTCATACAGCACCACCAGTTCCCCTGCCTCGACCAATAGAACCAGTTTCACGATAGTCGCACCGATAATTGCACCCATAGCACCTCATGTCGATGCTGGGACCCGTCTTATAGAGTTTTGAAGCTCAACCCCCTAGATTTGTAAGCAAGGTGGGAGATGATCTGCATGACTTCATCTTTGTAGTAGAGCATTATTTTCGGGCTCTGAGCATCACCGACATCATTGTGATGGTAGGATTATGAGACACACGGAGAGTCATGTAGCATTGTGGTGGTAGGATTATGAGACATATGGAGACATTGTTGGATCATGTGTGATCAACATTAAGTTCCTTTAGGTTTTGATGAAGAACAAAACATTTGACTTGAAGCAAAACAAGTTGGAAAGCTCGAAAGTACGAAACAAGCCACTGTAGGCGCTTCACGTACGTAAAAATTAAGTTCAAGTACGTGAGAGAGGTCGTGACTCGAGACGAAAGCAAATTAAATGATAAAAAAAAGCAAACTCACATACGTGAGAATATACTAACATACGTGAGACACACATAACGTATGCGAGATGATAGTTGACATACGTGAATCAGGTTAGAGCTTCATCAACGTACATGAGATGAACAACATACGTACGTAAGCTGTAAAATTTTCAGGTGACATACATGAGACTAATGTGACGTACGAGAGAATGACACATACAACAACAACTAACATTAAATGCACTCCAACGGCTATATTCTTTAAAGCAACGGTCATATGGCATGGGAATGCTATAAATACATAAAGAGAAGTCCAAAAACATGTTGGACAACATCAAAATTCATTGAGCCAAACTTCATATCAATTCCGATCAAGAAAAACATCAACTCAAGCTAGAGAGCTAAGTTCAAGCATCAATCTCAAATATTCAACTCGAGCATAGAGCTTCATTCTTTGTAAACCTTTTGTAAATACTTTGAGAGTGTGAGTTAGTTTTTTGTAAGCCTATAAAAAACAACATTATAGAGGTTTGTTGTGAACTTAAGTAAAACAATATTGTGTAGGCCTTGGAGGTGTTAAGCCGAAATCAACCTCGTTGTATTGGCCCTATTGTATTGAGTGGTAATCAATCATCAAGATACTGAAAAGCCTAAATGAGACTTAGATATTGGACATAGGCATCGAGTTGGCCGAACCACTATAAATTTTTGGTGTAGTTTTTTTTTTGTTTTCCTTTCAAGTCGCTTCCGCTTTCCAAAATCAACTAGGGCATAGACCGAAATTCTCCAACAAGTGGTATCAGAACGGGTTTCCATTCAAGAAGGTTTAACAACCTTGGAGCAAAGATCTGCATCAACAAAATGGATTTTTGTCCTCTCCCCCATGTGGATCGGGTGCTTCGCTCTATATTCCTCCTTTATTTGATGGCTCAAATTTTAATTCATGGAAGAAAAGAATGTCTATTTTCATCCAATCATATGATATTGAACTATGGAAGGTGATTGTTATTGGTTCTAAAATTCCCAAGAATGGTGATGGCACTCCTAAGAAATATGAAGACTTCACTAATGAAGATTGAAAGTCTCTAAGTCGAAATGCCAAAGCCACCCAACTATTGTATTGTGCTTTGAGTCCTGAAGAGTACAATCGAATCTCATCTTATGAGCATGCCAAGGAGATATGAGAAATGCTTGAGATTACCCATGAAGGCACATCTCAAGTTGAAGAAACCAAGATCAATATGCTTCTACATGACTATGAGTTGTTCACCATGAGAAATGAAGAAAGTATTAGCAACATGCTTGATCGCTTTGCGGAAATTACAAATAGTCTTGCTTCATTTGGAATACCAATCTCAAGTAGCGACAAGGTGAAAAAGATTTTGAGATCTTTGCCTCAAGAATGGGATGCAATGGCCACGACAATCACATAGTCAAAAGACTTGAACTCATTAGATTTTAGTGCTCTAGTTGGTTCACTCATAAACTATGAAATTGTGACAATGGTAAGGCATTGAAAGCTTCCACTCCTTTTCAAAAAGAGGAGAGTGAAGGAGAAACGAGCTTAGATGAGGAGGACGATGAAGAGTTGAAATACTACTCCAAAAGGATAGCAACTTATGAGACGTTGCTGAAAAAAAAATGAACAAAAAGAGATGGAGAGATTAAAGGAGAAAAAGAAAATAAGAGGCCATAGTTCTTATTCAAGCAATGATGCGGATCCATCGGTGAATGTATGTCTTTCGGCATACTAAGTACTCCTTAAAATCTCATTCTTTTAAATTTTCATGCATTTTAGTTATTGTTTTGATTATTATTATCATGAATTTTTTAATGTGTTGATTCATATATGTGCATTGGTTTGACACAAATAGGGAGAGAGATTTTTTTTTATGTATGCGCAAATTGTTTTAGAAAGGGGGTAAAATTGTTTATCATTGATTAAATCGCTTAATCTTTTTTATGATCACAAAAAGGGGGAGAGTGTTGAATGTGCTTATATGTTTATTTGAAAAGGGGTAGAGAATTTTTGTTTGGCCATTCATTTGCATGATGCTAACCAATTTACAAGGATGGAATCCTTGATCTATATGTTGTCCTTGATGTAGGGCTTTAATTCTTCAAAGTTTTATCATCATCAAAAATGGGAAGATTGTTGGATCATGGGTGATCAACATTAAGTTCCTTTAGGTTTTGATGAAGAACAAAACATTTGAATTGAAGCAAAACAAGTTGGAAAGCTTATAAGTGTGAAACAAGCCACTGCAAGTGCTTCACATACGCAAGAATTAAGTTCAAGTACGTGAGAGAGGTCATGAATCAAGATAGAAGCAAATTAAATAATGAAAGAGCAAACTCACGTACGTGACACATAACACACGCAAGATGATAGTTGACATACATGAATCATGTTGGAGCTTGATCAACGTACGTGAGATGAACAACACATGAACGTAAGTGTCATGACCCATTCTCGGGACCATGACCGACGTACGAGGTGAACCGTCTGTAGGAGCCAGGCCCATCTCACACAAGCCTCAAAGATACATAAAATATACTTCCATTTGATTAAAACATATTATTAAAAACGTTTCAAGAAAAATCATATATATATATATATAATATATCGAGGAAATACATACAGACGATAACTCGCAAAATCCAATATCCCCAAATAAACCCACAATCAGCGGACTCCATAACCCAACATTATATCGGAGTGGAGCATCTAATACAAACGAAGTAGCCCAGCAAAAAGGGTGCTACTAACCAAAAGTATTTGTCTCACTGGGCGGGGATGTCAAAAGTTGCCGAGTCGAATCAACCTGCACAATAGAAACAAGGCAGCACAGAAAACAAAGGGGGTCAAACCCAATGAGTGAGGGACAACACTCCACAGTGCCTCATACGTGCCTCACAAAAACTGGTTTGAAAATCGTTGGAAAACTACCACATGCACGTATACGATATGAATGTATATATATATGTATACACACTACATACATAGTATAATTTCAGAAACATGTTTCACAAACATTTACACCCAAGGCAATCACATGCGCATTGGCAAAAATGATACTACTTTATTATAATCAAAACCATATATACGTATTATGGGACCAGTAACAATCATGGTGGGAACATCACTCAACCACTTCGATAATGATTGGTGAGAACTACATCACTCAACCACCTCAATAATGATTGTGGACTCTGCCACTAATCCGGTAACAAATCATGTGTCAGGTCAGAGCACATGGCTATCGACAACCCTGATAGTTGGGTCAATCATACCTTGGTATACCAAAGACTATGCACCCCGTAGCAAAGGTGTCCCATAATCAAAAACATTATCTCAAAACAATCCATGCATTCAGCATCAAAACCGTCAAAACATATATATCAATATATATATATATGTAATACTTTTCCAAAACAAATAGTGAATAGTTTATTCACATAATCCCATTATTTAATTAACCAATCCTTAGATTAGTCCAGATTCAAATATGTGTTATACACATCAAAAACATAATCAGTTTCAAGACACAGCCTATGTGTCTGAAGCTGTCATCCACTCACTTGAATGTCCAAGCTCTAGGATCTGGTACCATTGCCAGATGGTTGATCCCGCTGACAAGGGCAGGAAGCTGAAACAATTATCAAAAACAATAGCATATCAGAAACAATGATGTAGGAGACATCGGTACTGTGGTTGTACCAAAAATGCATGCAATGCATATGAAACCCTCAAGTCGCTCAAAATCCAATCTGAAAGTGAATCCATCACTTTTGACCTAAAACTCAAGACCTACGTAAAATTACAGTTTGGTCCCCGACCAATGTAAAATTATGTTCTAGTCCTCGATACTTGACATATTACCAAATAGTCCTCACAGCAGTCAAAATCTCCAAATTAGTCCCCAGACTCTCCGAATTCACCAATTACAAAATGTCACAATTTGGTCTCTCAAAACCATTGTTTACTAGAGTTATCTAGAGGCTAACTCGAGTTATATGAGATCTGGTTTACTAAAGTTAGTCAAGGAATAGCTCGAGTAAATCATGGCTTATTTTACTCGAGTTAACCCAAACTTAACTAGAGTAAATCTGGGCCTATCTTACTCGAGTTAGCCAAAATACTTACTCGAGTAAATCACTTACCCAGTTGTCCAGTTTGACCAAACACTCAAATCAACCGATAACAATCACTCTTAAACAACTATATTTACTCTAATCATCCTTCTGAACATTAATTTATACTCAAATCCATCAAAACAACTCGGAGTCTCTCAAAATCACCCTAAACTGAGTTGATCAACCCCATTTGAACCATAATACCCTAGTATACATAATCTTACAGAAAATATGAGGAAAGAAAGGATTAGAAATTACAGTTTGGTCATCGACTAATGTAAAAATATGTTCTAGTCCTCGATACTTGACATATTACCAAATAGTCCTCACAGCAGTCAAAATCTCCAAATTAGTCCCCAGACTCTCCGAATTCACCAATTACAAAATGTCACAATTTGGTCTCTCAGAACTAATGTTTACTCGAGTGATATGTGGTCTGATTTACTCAAGTTAAAC
>CAODLS010098978.1:0-12458 GCA_948243855.1 Flueggea neowawraea | reverse complement strand
TTCTTTGACAGAATGAAAAACCATTTTGGTCTCTCGAATTTTCAATGGTTAAATTCCAATTGGATCTCCCAATTTTGGCTACATATTATTTATTTCGTTATGTCGTCTTTGACTCAAATATAATTTGTTATTGCCCCTTCTTCTTCTTCTTCTTCTTCTTCTTCTTCTTCTTCTTCCTTTGACCAACCACTAAATTGTTTTGGTACATTTCGCACACAAAAAAAAGGCATTTATTTCCTACAATTTAAATTACCAAAAATGTTCTTTGGTTAGACTATGTTATGCATATTTACGAGGCTATAATAATTTAAAAGTACAAACATAATAAAAAATTTTCAATGTATAAAACACATAAAAACTATACGAATTAAAAAAAGAATTATTAGGATTTATCTCCAGAAAAAATATTAAGAAGATTTATTGTGCAATATTAGTTAACCAAATCAAAGGAATATAATATTCCTTTGATTTTGGTTGACTAACATGCAAGAAACTTGATATGGCAAAATAAATTTTTTACGACTCGATTCGAGGAAAATATCGGACGGGATATAAACTTACTATAAACGATGGAACGATTACTATAAATTTAATGTTAAAAATAAGTTATTTATATTAATTTCTATTTTCTAAACCATATATATTTATAAAGTTCCATGCATGGGAGAATAACGCAAATACACATAAAATTCATTACCTTAAATTAATTCTATGCACTTCCAATTGATTGAGCTCTTGCTTAGTCAGGAATAATGGGAGAAGTCATACTTTTCTAAAAAAAATAAATAAATAAAGTCTAAAAAACTATTTTGATCTGCGACTAATAAATTTTGATGATATTAACTTTTTAGATTAAAGACAAGGAATCCATTATATGCGCTGAAAAGATGTGTTTGAAGATGTTTGTAATAAAAAAGACTTTAAACTGATTGTATGATTGAGGCAGACAGCAGAATTATTGACAATTTTATGACGTATTAGTGATCAAAGATATTCTTATAGCTCTGTGTTTACTGATTACTTGATTGTTATCGTTGCTTGTTACAAACCCTCAATAATTTTGAAATTAATTTCATTAGACGATCTGTAAATACTGTTGCTCATGAGCTTCCTAGAGGGACACATTTTATGTCAAATTTGTATACTTGGAAATTGTCCTTCACTCCATTTGTATTAGCCACATTGGCAGGTGATTTGCGATAATAAGAACCCTCTATTTGTTTCATTCAATCGGCGTATATTTATGAAATAAAAACAAAACTAATTATTTAGAATAAAGATTAAAAAAAAAGAATGGTCATAGAAGGTGTTTTACAATTCTGCTTCTGGAGGTACAACAACAGATCTGAAGTCAAGAAAAAAGAAAAAACACAAAGATCCTGTGGTGACGTCCTAATAAACAAGACCGTTTATTATCCGTTTTCCACACCGTATTAATTTAGTAATAGGACCATATATAAATTTAGTCGTAGGACCAAACGGAAGAAACAAAGTGTGGGTCCAAAAATACGAAATCTATTGGCCACACCGTTGTGGTATTATACCCATTGTATTTGAATTGATTACTAGGTTGCTTAAACCACAAGCCTGTGTTATTTTAGCTAAAATCATGGGTTTGGGATTGTTGTGGGTGGTGCATCCATGTGTTTGACTGCTACTTTTTCTCTATTTGGGAAGATAGTTTAATTGTTAATGTTGGGAATTTAGAATTGTAAATAGAATCAATTTGCTTGGTTTATTTACTCTGTTCTCAATTAATTGATTCATTCCATTTTGTAATTTGTTTATAAATTAAATTTGTTTAATTTATGAAAATTAAGAATTGTTTACATCATAATTCTAGTAGTGTGTTTAATATAATTTTTAGATCTAAACCTTTCTTCAAATTCGGCCTTCATCTGTGAATATAAAGATAAAATTACTTGAAAATGGTTTGATAAGAGAAGAGTTGATAAGGTGATAGTATGGCGGCAATCGCTCACGGTTTGTTCAAGGTTTATTAAATTGGACAGGTAGAAACTTACAAAAAGGAGAGACATATATAATCAAAACACTGGCCAACAATCTATAGTAGTGTTAATTAAACTATATGACGTTTAGGCTGATTTAGTTCTTAATTAGCTTCTGTTATTTATTTGCTTCAAATTGTTTTTTTTTTCTTTTACATTAACTCTTATTTAGAATGTAACTCTCAACTCTTTAATATTAAACTCAACTTTCTAATAAACTATAAATTTATCGGTCCTATTTTTCTAATATGTAGTGGGGGATTTTTCTAAGTTCCGAGTCCGGATTTGCTGTTTTGTTACTGTTCTGAGGACTCGGAAATTATTTGTAGGCCAGATGTCATTTAATCAATGAAAACAATCTTCTCCTTGGATCCACAAGGAAAGAGAAAGTCTATTGGTTTTATTGTTTGTTTTTGTTGGTAGATTGTAAGAGTTTTATGTTTAAAAAAATAGAAAAAAAAAAGAGAAAGAGATTGAAAACCAAAAGTAAATTCGATAGTGTATTATTGAGCTATTGGAGTATAAGCAGTAGCGAAATTGAGGCATATAAGAGTAGAAGTGGTAGTGAAATTATTAGGTGAGAGAAGAAGAGAAGGTTGTGTTGTTGTGAGATGGTGCCCACAAATAGCAGAAAAGCGTGAGGCTTAAAGAGAAAGCAACTGACAAGGCAGTTCATTTTTCATATTATTGTGAGTTGGAGGTGAGTGTTTGTGTCTGAGGAAGATATTTTGGTGCTCTTATATATACGTTGGCAACTCTTATCCCATTGCCATGGCTGTGTCAACTTCTGAACAGGTTGTATTAGTAAAGAATGGTAGGTACATTTTTCAACTTCAACATTAAACTCTGCAACTGCTGGCCCATTTTTTCATTATTTGAACAAGATAAGGTTTATATAATTAATTCAAATAATCAAAAGCTGAACAAATAATCTCCTAGCTCATTATTGTTGGACTCAGTTTCATCGCTAATTAAGATATGTCATGTATTTAGAGTTTTTTTATGTTCTTTTGTTATATTTCCACTCTATAAATAGAGTATCATAATCAATAAAAAAAATTGCACTTCTTGCTCGCATTTTTCACTCCCCCGCCAATATACCGACAAGAAGTCTTAAGTTCTCTGACCAAAACAAAAATCCTAAGTTGAACTCCTGATGAGAGTAAATAAATGTGACTTGTCAAAGAAAAAGAGTTGTAGTAGGGTTGGCTTGGTTTATAAGCAAATAAATGTGACTTGTCAAAGAAAAAGAGTTGTAGTAGGGTTGGCTTGGTTTATAAGCACCCGCATTCAAGTATTAGATAAAAATATCGGGTTTTGCATAACACCATGAAAAAATATATTTAATTAAAAAATCTGACAAAAAAAATCCTAAGTTGAACTCCTGATGAGAGCAAATAAACGTGACTTGTCAAAGAAAAAGAGTTGTAGTAGGGTTGGCTTGGTTTATAAGCACCCGCATTCAAGTATTAGATAGAAATATAGGGTCTTGTATAACACCATGAAAAAAATATATTTAATTAAAAAAATCTGACCAAAAAAAGAAAAGAAGTTGGCAATGGACATCTGTAATGTTTATGCAAAATATGGGGAGAAAATTAATAAATCGAATTGTGTTGTGATGGCAAATATAACGAAATTTCTTTGACAATTCATTAAAATGTAAAAGCCAAATTACTCGTCCGTCCGGAAATTTCGACGGATTACATATTAAAGTAAAAAAAATTCCTTAGTTTAAACAAAAGATTCATCTGTCTTCAAGAAATGGAATTCTCTGACATAGACTAATTTACAATTTTCCCAACATCTTTTGTGAATATCGTAACGTAATTAAATCAGTCATGGCACTGCAAGGATTAAAGATGATGCAGTACTCACATATGAATGCCCATGTTTGCGTCTTTATTCTTTTATATTTCATTAATTATAATATCTACAAAATAACTGTGTCATGTTATACAATTTTTAAATGCCATGGCATTATTTTAAATTATTGATATATAGTCCAAGCATATTATATTGTCTATTATTCAATATACCAATAACAAGAAATTCACCAAATTTGTTCTTTGTTCTGTTGCAAATATTAAGAACACTTCAATTAAAAATGCTAATCTCATTTATAAATTCTTCACTAGTGTTTTTATCTGAAAAAAAAACAGAGAGGACGATCCGTGATAGTGAATTCTCACTAGATATAACTATATGGGCTCTTATTCTCTAAAAAATGTTCGAAGTGTTATAGTTGAGTCAATTCTTGTCACCATAGCACTAACTGTTGCGATAAGCGATAAAGACTCAACCAGCATGATCAAAGTAGAGTAACCGCAAAGATATATCTTAAACCATCCCAAAATTCAAATCAAGGTCCTAAAACATGAAGACAGCACGCTTGACTGGCTTGGTTACCGGGGAATTCTTCTCTGACTAGTTGGAGATGAGTACTAAAAATTGCATCGAATTGGATTGGATCACACCTACGCCATTTGGAAAGAACACTCAAACCTACCATCCTAGTCATTCAATAGAAAACTAGGAAAGAAATCTCAAGTTATCGACATCTTCATCCATTTTACGTTAATACAAAATTTCTTACCAACCCAAATTTCAATTCGCATCTATCCAACCAAAATGCACAATTGAATAAGTAACAGCGCCTTTTTGCATTTGGACAGAATTATCAGAATCCACCAATCTTGGTGAATGAGGACCAATAAGGAAGCAGGATTCACATGGAGAGAAAGACATGGTTGTACAAATTTGGTGCCAAAGATTAAAATTTTGAAAGTGATAAGTGGAGTAGGAGTGTAAGACCCTTTACAAATCCATTGTGGATAGGTCTGTTTTGCTTTTGCAATTGAAGCTTGTTTGGTCTGCCTAACTCTTTTACTTAAAAGTCGAGGCTTTATATTGAAATGCCTCCTTTGTTATGAATCACTAATTAGTTATACCCAACTGCTCCCTTTTTCAATAATTGTGTTCTAATTTTGCCATTTGGATGTTATCGAGCATTGCCCTTAATTGTTGCTTAAATATCTTGAACCACTTATTACGGGTTCTGTACTGGAGTTAGGGTTTCGTAAATATTAAAATCATATTTCAAGCGAGTCCAGTAATGGACGGTTTGACTTTTAAATGAAAATTTGAGCTGTTGCAACTCTCTGGATGCTTTTTTAAAAAAAAGGAAAAATAACTCATTCAATGTGGTTTAAGGAATTTTAAGATAATTTATTCAATTTTGATGGGGCAGTGGAAGTTAAAAACTGCAGCCATTACGCCATTAGATTTTCAGATAGAATAGTACAAAGTACAAAAGTCCAACAATAATTCAAATGCATGTTCTTGGTCCAAATAAAAAGCATGGTATTGCATTTAAATATCTCTTCACTTATCCTCTTCATTTATATATCATGGAAATGCGAAAGTTTGTTCTTTCCCGAAACTGAAAGTAAATGTTTTTAAGGACTAGTTATCCAAATGGTCAAAAAATTTAATTATTAAAGAAAGAATAACGAAATTAAGTTGTCTGATATGGGCAATTCGAATCGACACTTTTTTCTTGAAAAATGTTAGTTCTAACAACTATATCATTAATTGCTTACATACTCACGTAAAGACTGAAGCGAAGAAACATTTATGCACACATGGTAGAAGGTTCTGCATGTATAGTGGGTGTATTAGGTGCGTTTAATGTGTAAATATTTGGGTCATAAATACACATTAGAAATAAGTTAGAGACTTTGGCTACCAACTTGCAAACATTAATTGAGCCAAAGGCCTTGCCCTGGTGGTTAAGAGGTAAGTTTTTACCATGACTTGATCATGGGTTCAAAGCTCATGGGAGGAAAGGGACGGAGTAGAATAGGTTTGTCTCTAGAGAGGCTCCCTTAGATTAAAAAAAAAAACTTGCAAACATTAATTTCATTCTTGCTCATTGATTTCACTCATCTACCAGACACCTGCTCGCTTGTCTTTCTTTTGCATTACTTACAATTGGTTGGTACATTAGTTAGGGTTTCCATTAGGGATTCATTGTATTTCATGAAATGATAACTGATTCTTTCTCCTAAATGAAGCTTCATGAATTTGAAGTATTGTATAATGAATTTAAGAAGCTTGACATTGAGCATGTTTACATGAAATGCAAAAGATGTTATTAAATAACTGTATTATATTTTAATTTTTTAAATCAAGAAAAGTTTGTTTAAATTCCGAGACGAGATTGTTAATATGCGCATAGTTGTTTTTGATAAATTCTATGGTTTTAAGGCGATGAAGCAAAGCTTGACAACATTAATATAAACTCTATATTAATGCTTTAAGGTGCATGGTACTATATGTTGTGAATTAAAAAAAAAACAAAATGGCCTATGAACGATTGTAGGATCGTCTTTGACCCCGCTAAGCACTCTATGAGACACAAAGAAACAATAGATTATATCACTGATTAAAAAAATTATATGTAGACGATATGATAAAAAAAGTATATATTTAGATGATTTGATTGGATCTATATATTCGCAGCACACCAATCTAAAAAGGAGATGGCTAATCAATTAAATTAATTATATATACCTAAATTCTTTGATAAAAAAAAAAAGAAATTATGTATTCCTAATTATGACTTGACTTGCACTCCAAGCGTACTTGCTGTCCACGGATTCGCATTTTCTTGTTAGGAAGTTGGATTTTTGAAAGTATTTTCTCTTTGCTCAATATATATTTTGATGCACAAGGCTATAAAAATAATAAAGAGATGTATGGAAGAGTATCTATAACATAAAATTATTAAGCCCAAAAAAAATTTTATTCCAAAAATAATTTAGTTTGGAAAACAGTTTTTTTTTTTAATTTTCTGTTTTTAATTTTGTTTCTATTTTTAAAAACGGAAAACATTTAGAAAATATGTTCATTCCAAAAACTGAAAACAAGTTTTCTATAGAAAATAAGAGAGAAGAAGAGATGAGTGTTTTGGATAGAGATTAAATGCAAAACGTTGTTCTGCATAAATATTATTTTTTTAACAATTTTTTCATTTTTATTTTTTAATTTTCTGAAAAATAATAAAAAATTCTCCAAACTAAACATGACTTTAATTTTTAGATTTGGCAACCATTCGATTTTATTTTCGACAATGACAGATTTTGGATTTTATTTCCAAAATTATCAAATCATTTTTTCTATTTCCTTCTCCATCTGTCATCTCATTCTTTTGTTCATCTCTCTCTATTTCTCCAGCACCCCCTCCTTCTTCTCCCTCTTTGTCGATCTCAAACATCTATCATCAGTAATGGGCGTAGAACAAAATTTAAGCGGGGGCTCAACAACGAACAAAGTGGTGGTACAAAATTTAATATTATATATTTATATAATATATTCCAAAGTGAACAAGTATGGATAAAAATATGTCATATATAATGTGCCAATGTCTCATATATTACTGTAAATACACATAATATATCCTAAATAAAGCATATATATGTATCATATTTTAAGAGAGTGCAGAATCAAGAGGGGTCACAGGACCCTATGAACCCATCTGGTTCCGCCCCTATCTATGATCTCTGTCAATCTCCACCAATGGGAGAGAAACAACGGAGTCTGTTGGAGATGAGGAGATTGTTGACAATGACCTTTGGAGCACAATTGAATGAGTTGACGAGCCCAGCAAAAAAGAAAAACGATATCTGGGATTGCCTCAATCTAAAAAATCGCAATCTCATTCCCTAACCTATGAGTTGTCGATGTTTCCATCGATTCAGCTCTAACCACTCGCGTAATGACGGTCGATTGAGAACATCCGCCTTTGATGTGTTCTTTTACTCTTCTTCGACCGACGCAAGTTTGGTTTGGTGTAATGGCAAAGGCGATGGTGGCTAGAGTGTGAAATTCCTAGTTGCCATCTATTTTATTTAAAATTGTGCACCAAGTCCTTGAATTTGTTTCAAAATTGTAAAATTAATCCCTAAAATCAATTTTGAACTTTATTGTACACCAATCTTACACCATTACAGTACACGAAATTTAATGTTTTTAGAGTTAAGAAAAGAAAAATATAAAAATTTCATTTAAAATATAATTGTTAACCATTATTTAAATTATTTTTATGTCCTTTTCATTTGACCATTTTAAAAAATAAGTATGTACACTTATGTGCACTATCTGTAGACCTATTGCACACCCTCTGTAAATCTATGGGCACTTTGTTAATTGAAACTGAATTTAATCCACTTAATTAGTTCAAAACTTATTTTGTCCACTATTTGTAAACCTATTGTACAACAATGTACACGTTGTCAAAGGAAAAGTGAAAAGAAAGCAAATTAACCTAATAAATTAGTTTGCACCTTATTTTGTACATGAGTTGTACACCATTTGTACAATCTTGTACACTTTTATAAAAAAAATTGAAACCAAGTTTATCGATTAAATCAGTTTAAAACTTATTTTGTGCACCAATTGCATATCACTTGTACACCACTTGTACACTTTATTGACTGAATTGATGACAAGTTTTTAATTTATAAACTAACATTTATTATATTTTGTTGTTTACATTTTTTTACATTAAAAAATTAAATTATTTTCATTTTCTTAAGAAAAGAATTGCATTTTTTATGTTGTGCACCATTTGTACTCCATTTGTCCACCATTTGAACACCATATGTACGCCTCTCTAGATATAAACTAAAAAAATATTTTTCTCGCAATAATTCTTCAATTTCTCACTAGAGTTTAACGATTTCTCACTTGTGGTCTCATATGCTCATATTTGTGAAAATAGTTTTCTCCTAATATTTTTAGAAATAGTTTCATGCATATGGTAAGTTTACAAAATTGGCAGTTTTTTTTATGGTAAAATTGAAGATTTTCCAATTAATTTTGACATAGAGTAGGCCTAGGCCCATTAAACCCCAAAAAATCCACAAAAAAGCTAAAAATCGAGTTAATTATGTGGAGTGTCAATATTAACATATAGAATCACACAAATAGAAATGCCAGTTTTCTAATATCATGAATGGCCTATTTCAAATTTTTGAATTTCAGAGATGCCTTTGTCACCTATGGTCATATTCTGAATAAGAAAAATGCCACATTTATTTTCATATATAGTCCGAAATCTCACGCGAATTTCTTGTGCTAGTCCTTGCCTTTTCTCTCTTACTCTTGTCTGCCACACTCTCGCTCTCTCTTCTTTGTTCCTTTTGTTGAACCAGTTTTGGTTAACATGTAAACTCCTGAATTTTGATGATTTAACAAAATATTTGAAATAGTTAAGCTAAGCACGTCAACCTTCTAAGCACGTTGAAGTTTAATCTAAGTGCTTTAAATCAAGATCTATGCACGTTGATCAAGTTAGAAGCATCCCAAGATTTTTAGAATTGACGTTATGCACATAGAAGACAGTACTATGCACGTAGACATATGACATCAATAGACAGAATGGTCTAAAACTTATGCTGTTTGCTTTGTATAAAGACCAATGCACGTAGTAAAGAAGAGACATCTACTGGTTTGAAGGCCACTTGATACTATGCACACTGGACATTGGTCTATACAAGTAGACGGGATCAAAATGAAAACTGAAGAAGACTAACGAGACAAGCCAGATCACGTTATACATCAGTGGTGTGCACGTAGAAGAGCAAAAGAAACATTTCAGAGGAGATTATACTATGCACGTAGAACATGTCTCAACATGCGTATACGAAGATGACAACTGTCTGAGATAAAGTCAAATTCTGTTGTAGTATGTCAGATTTGAAACGAGAATATTCTCTAACAATGATTCAGATGATGCCAGGAGAGCACAGAGATCTACGCACATAGTAAGGCATGCTAAGCACGTATACAAGAATGAGTTGTACTACTTGACAAAATCAAGACGCTCTTTGAAATTTAAAATTTGAATATTCTCTGACACCTTCACGTGAAGGATCAAAGGTGTGATCTTTGGAGAAATGTCAACGCACGTAGAACTCAGCGCAGGGCACACAAAAGAAGGGTTTATGCACGTAGCTTCTATCAGATATCAAGAAGTAGCTACTAGAATATATCCAATGCACGCAGAAGGAAGAATGTTGCACGTAGAACTCTGATAAACTTATGAACTATGCACACAATAAAGGTAGTATGTACGTAGAACGGATTGACGTTAGTAATTTCAGAATTTTGCAACTCTCTCACAACAACTACTTTGGGATTTACAATGGCTAGTTTTGGGAGAGCACCTATAAATAGACGTCCCCAATCATGAGGTAACTTAAGAACATTTTTTTTAGAGTGCCCAAGTTTTGCCATTTTGATTCTTGACTATCTCTCTCATTGTGTTCTTGAGTACTTACTTAGCAACTGAGTTGTTGATTTGCTATTTGTTTACTAAGTTGGTGTAGGAATATTATTTTCCATCTGATAGTACTTTTGTAATCAAGCTTTGGTTGTAAAGCTTGAAGATATCATAGGTTTACTTTGTTTGGTTCCTTGAAAAAACAAAGAAGTTTTGTTTTTCTTGTTTTGGCCAATAAAAACAAGGTGTAGAAGATTTTCTTGTGATTCTGAAGGACAAGAGATTGTAAACAATTTGCCTCCATCTGGAAGTGAGGAAGTTTAGTGGATTCAAACTCTATAATGAGCTAGATGAGTGGACGTAGGTCCAGGAGAACCGAACCACTATAAATATTTGGCTTTGATTTTGTATCTCTCACTCTCTTTTATTTCTGATCTATGTAGTTGCGTTTTGGATTTATATATTTTTTTGATTTACAAAACCTTCAAAAAAATTTCAAAAAGGTTTTAACTTTAGCAAGAAATCCAATTAAACCCCTATTGGACTGCCATATTGAGATTGTATTTGGTATCAGAGCTAAGTGCTCAATATTTAAGGCTTAACCATCTTGAGTATAAGATCTAAAATGACATCTTTGGGAGATATGTCTAAATATGAAGGTTTGTCCATTAACAGAGCTCAATTCTTTGATGGCAGTGAATACGTTTACTGGAAGACAAGAATGATGATATTCTTAAAATGTGAAACCGAAGAAGTGTGGGATGCAGTAGAGACAGGCCATACATTCCAAAGAAAACCATGGAAGAAGTCGAAACACTCAAACCAAAAACCAAATGGAAGGACTATGACAAGAAAATGCTTTGCTACAACAACAAAGCTATGCACATCCTATTTTTTGCACTTAGCAAGTCTCAATTTAACAAAGTCCAACAGTGCTCCATCATACATGAAATTTGGAGGACTTTAGAGATAAATTATGAAGTTACTTCATAAGTAAAAGAATAAAATCTCACTACTTGTCCATAAGTATGAACGTTTCAAAATGAAGGAAGGTGAAGGCATTCAAGAAATGTTTAACAGATTCAATGATATCTTAAATGGGTTAAAGGCGCTTAAAAAGACATACTCAAACTCAGTACTTGTGAGGAAGATCTGAAGAGCTTTGTCAAAATCATGGGCATAAAAAAAAGATGCAATTTTAGAGGCCTCAATACACTAACCTTGGAAGAACTTCTTGGTTCACTTCTTACCAATGAGATGGGGTTGCAATAAGATGAAGAACAAGCAAAAAAAAGCAACAAAAGAAGTGGAATGGTTCTAAAATCCAAGGCAGAAGAATTCAAGGATGATGATGAAGAAGAAGATAACAATGATGAGGAAATGGCTATGTACGCCAGAAGATTCAGAATATTTATGTGAAAGAACAAGCTTTGGAAAGGAATTCATAAAGGATCACAAGAAAGACCTCAAGAAGGAAAGCTCAATCATTTGTTACAAGTGTAACAAGCCCGGGCATGTAAAGTAAGAATGTCCTCTTGTCAAAAAGTAATCTAAGTTTTCCAAAAAGAAGAAAGGGAAGGCAACAAAGGCCACTTGGAGTGACAGTGATAACAATAGCTCAAAAAAGGATGAAGAGGGCGAATAAATGGCCAATCTGTGCTTGATGACAAAAGAAGATGAATCCTTAAGTGATGAGGAAAATGAGGTAAATGAAACCTACACCTTTGATGAATTACATGATGGCATTGATGAATTGCATGATGAGTTTCAAAAGCTTGGTGCCAAATATATTACATTAAAGAAAGATTCAAATGATCTTGGTGTGAAATTGAATACTTTAAGTAAAGAAAAAATGGATTTGGTTGAGGAAAACTTAGTTTTAAAGAAAGAGGTTGAAAAATTTTCTTCCATTGCTTTTAAGCTTACAAACAGGAAAGAGAACCTTGAGAAACTACTTGGATCTCAAAGACAATCTCTATCCAAACATGGCTTAGGCTACAACTATTTCACACCCAAAAAGTCTTCTAAAACTGTTTTTGTAAAATAAGGCACCATAGTTGACAATGCATGTACCTATTGTGGTGATCATGGACACATTGCACATACTTGCAAGTTGGGATTGACTAGATATGTTGAGACTAAAAGAATTTGGGTTCCAAAAA